>PVJX010009140.1:0-62338 GCA_004027295.1 Dolichotis patagonum
GAGCTGTGACCCACAAGTCACTGTGAGCAGGGTGCTGACTCTGCCTAGCCAGACCCTCCTCCAGGAACAGCCACGAACAGCTGCTCATGGGCATCTGAGTTCCCCTTTTATTTTTAGAAAATGATGCACTTTTTATAAAATAATTCAAATAATATACAGATTTAAAAGGGAACCAGAACTGCATCATCAGACACTTTTTCTTTTCAGTACTGGGGACTAAGCCCAGGGACCCTCACACTGAATTACATCTCCAGCCCTTTTTATTTTGAGATAGGGTCTTGCTCAGTTGCCCAGATTAGGCTCAAACTCATGGTGATCCTCCTGCCTCAGCCTCCTGAGTGCTACAGGTGTGCACCACCATGCCTGATTTAATGACATCCATTCAAAAAATGGACAAAACCGGTACTTCCAAAAAATTACGGACAATTATTATTCCAGTGGATTTAGGAAAATTGTATTTCCTCGCCCTAACTCTTACTCAACGGCTATGAGAAACCAAAGTCTTCTAGTGACCAGACAGGTAACAGTAAAATGCAGATGCCTCAGCCAGTGAGAGACGGGAAAGAAGTGAGAGCGCCTTGGGGCAGGGGATCCCACACTGGATCTCAAGAGCCCCCCAGAAGGCAACCCCTCCCACCCAGGATTTCGTTTCTTAGAGTATTTTCCTTTCCTTTCCTTTTCTTTCTTTCTTTCTTTTTTTCTTTCTTTCTTTCTTTCTTTCTTTCTTTCTTTCTTTCTTTCTTTCTTTCTTTCTTTCTTTTTCTGGTATGAAAACCCTAAACGTATGCACAAGAGGAGGGAGAGAAAGAGAGACAGAATTCTAAGGTACAGGCTGGCCCTGGGTTATAATTTATGATAAAGTAAATGTGTGACAGTGGAAGTATACAGAGAAAATACACAAAAGCATCAAAATAGCTAAGGAAATTGGGGTAGTTTACCTGGTGTCACTCACTTATTTATTTTCTTGGCACCAGGAACAGAATTCAGCACCCCGCGCTTGCCAGGCAGGTGCTACCTGACGTAACTTAAAGACACATGGTATTTACACAAGAGTGACACAGCTTATGCTGAGGCTACAAACACAAACACAAAAACGGGAAAGTAGGGAGAGTGGGTCTGGGGGTAGCTCAGGGCTAGAGTACTTGCTTAGCACACACAAGGCCCTAGCTTCAAACCCAGCAGCACAAACAACAACGAAACAGCAGATTATACACAGCATGGTTAGACTTTCTTTTTTGAGATAGAATCCTGCGATGTTGCCAGGTCGCCTTCAAACTCCTAGGCTCAAGCAATCCTCCTGCCTCAGCCTCCCAGAATGCTGGGATTACAGGGTTCATATCATGCTAGATTTTCTTTTTTGGGGGTACTGGGGATCAAACAACCTCACACTTGCCAGGCAAGTGCTTATGCCACTGAGCTAAATCTCTGGCCCTTTGATTTTTTTTGTTTTTTAATATGGAAGGAAATGATGTCAACAGAGACTGCAGGTCCGGCACCCACCCCGTCAGCACAGCCTCCACCAGCAGCACCCTGACAGCTGCCCAAGCCACTCACCTGGAGGTAGATGGCTGCCTCTTGGTAATTCATCTCCCAGTCCTGGCCGGCGGGGCCGCTGGGGGAATTCTCGCCGCCAAAGACCAGGCTGGGGGTCCGGGAGTCCTGGATGGCGTGGCTGCCCCCATCTGCACAGGGAGAGGAGAGACAGTCACTCACAACCTGGGCTCAGGCAGTTCCCTTCCACGGGCCGCAGGGGCTCAGGGTCACTGGGTCCTCTCCTGTCCACCCCACCAGCTCGAGTCAGTGCCCCGTCCTGCGTGTGCCAGCGGGGAGAATTAGCGTGGCCGGTGAAGAAATGCTCTCCTGCGCTTGCATAAGAAAATCCAGGGCAGAAGAGCACAAAGAGAATCTCTTCTGTCAAAAGGGAAGGAGATAAGAAAATGGATGCCTGCCATCCCAGCACTTGGGAGGCTGAGGCAGGAGGAGGTAGGAGGATCTTGTGAGTTCAAGGCCAGCCTGGACTGCACAATGAGCCCCTGTCTTAAAACAAAAAACAAACCAAAATGAAACAATTTCATAGAGTAAAAAGCACGCTGCCACAGACATCCCTCAAAATACTGCTTCAACACACGGATCCCATCCGTCTGCTGCTTTCTGAAGCAGGTCTGGAATTCTCTTTCGTGAGGGTCTTTATTATGCTGTCTAAGCTGCCTTGACGTTCCAAGTTGATTCAAAATGTTTACCTGTTGTGGTCTTTTTTCTTCTTTTGTTTTGTTCTAGGGATCAAACTCTCGACCTTGCACTTGCCAGGCAGGTGCTTGTGCCAGATCTGGTGGGAAAGGTGGGCGGGGACACAGCGTCCCGCCTGGCCTCCTGCTGGACACAGCGTCCCGCCTGGCCTCCTGCTGGACACAGCGTCCCGCCTGGCCTCCTGCTGGACGCTGCTCAGCAGCAGCAGTCTCTGTTTTGTTTTGCTTTGTTTTCTAGTGAACCTTGGAGATGCTCACGAAAGAATGATACAGGGGAATGAAACTCCCGACCTACTATGTCTGCGAGTTTGTCTTCTCTAAAATCGAAGAATGAATTTTAAGAACAACGGAGGTGAAAAGCAGAATATATTTATTGAGAGAGAGAAAGCTTCTGTCTGAGAGAGGCAGAGGGGTCCTGAGTGGGTTGCCAGGGACTCTCTCTTTTCTAGGGACTTTTATAGAGTAAAATCATGAGGTTAGATGGGTCCAAGGTAGGGAAAACTGGGAACTCACAAGGCAGATGGGCATAAGGTGAGACATAACTATGGTTAGCCAATAAGGTTAGTAGTTCAGGTAAAATTGATTAAATTGGGGACGCATGGGGAAGCGAGTCATGTAGAAAGCGGGCATTCTTAGAGAGCAGTGACTCTTCCTGTAGGGGACTGGGATGGTGACTCCTGACTTCCTCAGGGTGACAGGGAACTATTTAGAATATCAGTCCTTAGGATGTGGGTGCATTTGTTTGATCTTTTGTCTTGAGGCCTGGCCCACAGCAGGAGATGTCAGTTTCCCCCAAGTTGCCAGGTATCTGTACTGGCTCCATAGAGGACCCAGCCCTGTCTGACTGCCTATAATATTTCTAACTCACTCAGCTGCCTGCAACAAGAGGACTTCCAGAACTGCTGCACAAAGTGGCCAGAGCCAGGCGTCAAGTGCACGCCTGTAATCCCAGCACTGGGGAGGCTGAGGCAGGAGGGTCACCATGAGTTTGAGGTCAGCCTGAGTTACACAGTGAGTTCAAGCCCAGCCTGAACTATACAGCAAGACCCATTCTCAAAAAACAAACAGCAGTAACAAAAACAAAACAAAAAACCCCAAAAGAAGCCAGAATAGTGGGCTAAGTGTGTGTGTGTGTGTGTGTGTGTGTGTGAGAGAAAGAGAGAGAGAGAGAGAGAGAGAGAGAGAATTTTGAAGGGATTAACCCCGATGTGCCTTTTACCGTAACAAATTCTTTTATGTAAACACCGTGTGTTTGGATCAGCCCTTGTATACAAGTCTACTTATCTTTACAAAGAGAAACACGGCAGGAGAAATGGGAGCTCAGGGCAACGGGTACCCACATGGGGTGAGAGGAACAGGCAGAGGCGTCACTAATGGAGCACTTCCTGCAGGCTCTGAAGTGTGTTGATTCTACTTGGCCAAAACTTTACGGAACCGGATGTGTCCCGGGATGGGCCAGTGGTCTTCCCCTCCCCGCACTCCGCCCTGTCCAGCCCTGGCACAATGCACCCTGCCTGCCCTCTGCCCCCACTGCCTGGCTCACAGCTGGACACAGATCTGCTTGGTACATGGTACAGACGCAGGACCGGCCAGGCGCGGCTGAGCTGGGCGCTCTTCCTGGGCCAGTTCGGAAGGAGCCGCTCCTTCCAGGTGGCCTCTGTCTGACCCCGAGCAGGAAGTCCACAGAATGGGACAATGACTAGGAGATAACACAGGCAGCACTGGTCCTGGCTTCCCACCTCAGGCTGGGAAGGGTCCCACGGATGGTGTCTGAACTGGGGTTGTGACAACAATCTCTCGACAGATGACACACGGGGAAATGCGCACACCTGGCAATAGCTCCCGATTTGTGACCTTACTGGGACCAAGCAAACCGAGGCTGAAAACACGGTGCCCTATACCCCACACCACGCACCTGTAGGAAGGCAGAGAATCAAACCTTTGGGCTCAGACTTGCACAGGGCAGGAAGCAGAGGTGTACGACGCATGACCACGGGTCGGGGACAGCAAAGGCGCGGGGTTCTCAGGGCGGAGCGGTCCCATACAGAGCTACACCAGTGCGCAGCACTCATCTCCCAGTGCACACTGTCGGCTTCTAGTTTTTGTCCTCAGTACTTTTTGTTTTGTTTCTGTGTTTGTTTTCTGAGACAGGGGCTTGCTAAGCAGTTCAGGCTGGCTTTAAACTATGTAGCCCAGGTTGGACGCGAACTTGCGGCGATCCCGCTGCCTCAGCCTCCCGAGTGCTGGAGTTACGCGTGTGTGCTGCCACGCCCGGCACCATTTCTTGGTTTTGGCAATGAAGTCGCTGTGAACACTCATGCACCAGGCTTCGTGTGGACACGTTTTCTTTTGGGCAAATATCCAGAAATCTAACAGGTGAATCACACATTTTAACCTTTGAAGAAAAGCCAAATTCTTTCCCAGTTGACATTTCTACTAGCAGCGTATGAGAGTTCCAGTTCTACATCCTTGCCAACAACTGATTTGTCCAGACTTTTTAAACACCATCGACAAATCAAGTAACAATAAATGCTGGTGAGGCTGCAGGGGAAAAGGAACAATTCCACGTTGTTTGTGGGAGTATAAACTAAGGCACCGACTATGGAAATCAGTGTGGAGATACCTCAAAAATCGAAAACTAGAAATTCCCTTTGACCCAGCTATTCCCCTCCTAGGCAACTTTCCCAAAGAGTTAAGGACGCCATACTGCAATGAAACATGTATACTGGTGTTTGTCACAGCACAGCTCACAACAGCTGAATTCTGGCGGTGGCCTGCATACCCACCAACTGGTGAATGGACAAAGAAAATGTGGCACTTACATAAATGGGAGCACTACTCTGCCACAAAGGATAAATGTGAGTCATACGTAGGAAAATGGATGTACCTTGAGACCCAGATGTTAAGTGAGATAAATCAGACACACAAGGGCCAGGGACACAGCATCTGCCTGGCAAGCATGAGGTCCTGAGTTCGATTCCCGATACCCACAAAAAAACTAATCAGACACACAAGTTAAATATCACATTAGTTTTCTTACACGAGAAGTCCAAAATATACATAAAGAGCAAAATAAAAGGTAACAGGAAGTAGAGCAAAGGGAAGGGAAGCAAGAGATGGGGGTGGGGGGAGAAGGGTGGGGATGAGAGAAGAGTTAGGATGTGTTATATACACACACCAGCTCCATGCGCAGGCCGCAGACACACTAATAAATAAAAATTTTAAAATAAGCATTACATACCCACGCATGGGGGCCCACACCTGTAACCCAGCACTTGGGAGGCTGAGGCAGGAGGATGTGAGCTCGAGGCCAGCCTGGACAAGTCAGTGCATTCAAGGCAACCTGAGCTAATGGCAGACTCCGTTAAAAACAACCCAAAGAAAAGATCTTCCAGCCCTTGTCCCGCATCCAAATCAATGTTACAAAGAGCAGGACACAGCCACCTTACCAAGCCATGCCCCAAATAAGGGAGGTTTTACCTCACGGCCCTGTCTGGGGAACCCCCCAGTTGTAGCTACATGCTCACACCCGTTAACCCGTGTGACTCCCGAGTCCCCTGAAGTTGGCTGTTATTCTTCTCTCTCAGACCTGGGGAGACAGAGGCGCTGGGTCCCAAAGCCAGACATGCAGCTGGGGCGCTGACCAGAGCCGCCTGGGTTGGCAGGTGCTACGCCTGGAGGATGGGGAGCCCTCAAGGGGTGTCAGGGCTGTACTCGGGGAGTGGGGAGCGGCCCCATCGTCAGGGTGAGCGGAGGGGAGACGTCGGACGCGTGTTTGAACTTGGATCGTTCTGAACCTTCTCTATCCAGTGCCAACAGAACAGCATTCCCAACTCTGCTGCAAATCGGCCCCCGACTCCCTCCCTCCCTCTCTGCAGTACTGGGGGTTGAATCCCAGGTCTTAGCACTGAGCTACATCCCTGGCCTTTATTCTTCTTGACACAGGATCTTGCTAAATCTCTAAGTTGCCCAGGCTGGGCAACTCTGAAGTGCCATTCTGTAATCCCAGCACTCAGGAGGCTGAGGCAGGAGGATTGCTGCCTGGGCTATGAAGTGAGTTCTAGGCCAGCCTGAACCGCAAGGTGAGACCCTATCTCAAAAAAGACAAAGAAAACAAAAATGACTCAGACTCCTGCTATTCCCTCTCATCCTGTGACCCAGGTCCTCAGCCTGGGCCACGGCCACTCCGGAGTGCAGCTGCTTAGTGGGTCCCCAAGGAGCCCCACACGGCACTAGGCAGCAAAAACACAAAACACACGTCCTGTGGCCACAGGTCACACCTGTCAGAGGGCGGTAAGAGAAGACAGTGACAGCCTACAAAGGGCAGGGCGGGGGCTCAGGAGGGGCTTCGTGGGAGGGCACTGTGGCTCAATTCAAGTAAAAACTGTATGCCAGGCACAGAGACACACACCTGTAACCCCAGTTACTCGGGGATGAGGCAGGAGGATCCCGGGCTTGCGGCCAGTGTGGGCAGCTAAGCCAGACCTTCGCTCTGCGGTGGTCTTCTTCCCCAGCACGTACAGACCCTGGGATCGGTCCCCAGTACCGCACAAAATGCACAAACCACACCAAGCCGGCAGCCCTCTGTACGAGCTGGGGCTGCCCCGCAAGGCCGGGCAGGGAGGCTGTCCCTGGTCAGGTTTGGCTGGTTTAAATAAGCAAGTCAGCGCTCTGCTCGGGACCTAAGCACACCCTCTTTTATTCTAAATAGGACTCAAGAATTAGAAACAACTCTTCATGAAAACATCTAAAAGCCAAAAGTGATGCCTGGGGCAGCACCCAGGGCCTGCACCTTGCACCACAGTGCCAGCTGCAGCAGGCGACTGTGGTGTCTTCCAGCACACGTTGCTGTCCCCTGCAGATGAATGGCAGGCAGCCCACAGGCCCACCGAGACGCACGCCAGCTCTGCTGAAATAACGGTCCCGGGTGCGTGCCATGCGACAGGAAACCCAGGCACCCGGGCCTATGGTTAGGAGGCCTTGCTGTGGTGCATCCATTTCTAGCGATTTGTTCCTTGTGTTTTTCAGGAGTAAAGGAGTAGAGGCCCTTGGTCAGAGTTCGGGGGGTGCCGTGGCACCGCAGTTCCACCCCTGCTACTCTCTCTGACTCACAGCAGGCGGTGGGAGATGAGCTCTGTGGCCAGATCCCAAATCAGAGTAAGGGGCTGGTCCTTGCAGAGAGCGTCACACCAATGCCTAGAGATCAGGATGCACCGGGAGGGTCACAGGTGACTCATGGACGGGTGGCAGTGTGCATGTGCCAGGCAGGCCAGTTATGTCCACACAGACCCTGGTGCCGTGGGACACCAGCGTCCCAGCCCTCCCAGGATGATACTGATCGGCTAGGTGAACGGGTGCACCTAGACTGTCACACTGGCATCCCTGTCCGCTGTGCACTGCATCTGTGCACTGAAGAATAACAACACACACACAGGCACAAACACTAGACATCAAACAGTTAAAGTATTTGTAAAAGGTGACTTCTCTAGCTCTTCCGCTACATCCTAGCCAGAGCCATCTCTGCCCCAGGCCAGCGTGACCCCTCTGACCCACTGATCTCCTTGTATTCCTCCTCCTCTGCTCAGATGTCCTGCACACATCCTGTGTGCCTGAGGTAAACTTTTCAGCTTAGTGTAACAACAGCCCTCAGGACGCTAATCCTCTTCCCAACATGCACAGCACCCAAAGGGACAACCCTGAAACCCTCCACGGCCTCTCTGCTGTCATCTTGCCCCAGCCCCCACCAGCCTCCGTTATTCCTGAACATGCCAGAACTTTCCACCTAAGTGCCCTCGGTCTCCCCACTCCCTCTGCCCTGTCCCATCCCTAAATCTTCCAATTGCTGTGTCCCACGAAGGCATGGCTGGCCGCCTCCCCTCACTCTGCTGGTGCCTCCTTGGGGGCTGCATCACCCCCTGGGGCTCCAGGCCCTTGACCAGAAGGCCAGCTCCACAGGGGCAGGGACTGCTGCCCATCTGAGGTCCCCAGGGCCCAGGACAGGGTAAGTGGTCAACAAACATATCTAGACTGTGGTGAAGTGGACCTTGCCCTGCCCCCCCACTCCCCCCCACAGAGGAACCGGGGACGGGAGGGGGCGCTGTGCAGGGCCTGGGCCAGAGGGGGTTAACTGAGGAGGGGTGTGCTCCTTCTCTGAAAGACTAGGCTGCCTGGGGACTGTTTTATACAAGGGTCATTCTGGGTAGAACCTCAAGGAAAAGAAGGCAAAAGCCTGCCTGTGGGCTGCATGCAGCTGGGGGAGAGCAAATCAGGAAATCAGGCTCCCCTCCCCCTCCCGGCCCTCCCCGGTGCCCAGGGCCGGCGACTTTGTTCCCAGAACCACTCAACCTTGCACTGTCAGAACCCAGAGCTCAGCAGCTGACGAAGCCCCAAAAGCAAAGAGCCCCGCTGGGCCGCAGGGCTGGGCTGAAAGGTCCCGGGCAACCCAGCCTCCGAGGGGCTTTTCAAGAGAGCCACAGGTGATCCCCAAAAGCCTCCTTGGCCTGCGTGAGTGCCGGGCAACACATTTAGGGATTATGGAAAGGGCACAGACGGCAGGTGGGGGCCACAGTCCCTTCTCTCCTTTAATAAGCAGTTGTCGGTGGCCAAGTCCAGAGCACGGCCGCACCATCCAGAGGCAGGGCTGTGCCCACAATGCCAGTGCCTGCCCTGGCTGCCCTGTCCACCCTGACCGCTCTGCTTCCGGGATGGAGAAGTGGCCAGAGAGGGACACTGTGTGTCCCAGGGGCTGCTGTCCAGACACAAAGTGGGTTCAGAGACCAGCAGCTTCCAGAAGGAAAAGAAGGGTAAGGCCAGCAGCGGGGGCATGGCAAAGGGGACAGGGCCTAGCAGCTGTGTGTGGGGTGGCCTCCTGAGGGACCCCCGAGTCCCTGCTTGCTGGGGACCTGACGCCAGAGGTCCAGCTCCTCTCTGGATGAAGTGCAAAGGGACTGCTCGCCACCCTGACTGGCCACCACCGGGTGCGCGGACTGGAGAGCAGTCTGTCCCCACAAACCCAGGGCGGCCGGTGGGTCACGCTCCCCAAGTCTTCTGCGTGAAAAGCTGCAGGTCCCGGTGCCAATCATACCACCTGCCCTGGTACCCTGGGCCCTGCCGTGGCCCTCTGGCCCACAGAACCGTGGACCTGCTTCTCCAGGAAGAAACAGGCTCCCAGGCCTCCGAGGAAACCACTGCGGCTCACAGGACCTCGGGCCTGGTCCAGCCCCATCCCATGGGCCGGGCCCCCTCTAACGTAAGAGACCTCGTCGGCATCGACCCCTACAACCTGGGCAGGGTCTTCCAGGCAAGCAGAAAGGCGAGGCCCGAAGCCTACCACAAGGGCCCAGTTCGAGGAGAAGGGATGACCTCACGGCGGGGCAGTCCGGGTGCCAGCCCTGTAGAGCCTCCTCGGGCAGCGTGACAGCCAGGCCTCGCCTCTGCATGTCCAGCTCGCTGGGAGGCGGCCGGCTAGAGGCTGGGGAGCAGGTGGAGCCCTGCAGGTGGAGGAAGCGGCAGCCTCCCCGGCTCCTGCAGCAGCTGAGCAACTCCACGAGCGGCTTCTGAAGGGCCGGTGGAGGCTGCCCGGGAGCAAACGCTCTTGGCAAGCAGCACGATGGCATTCTGCACACCCGGGGACGGATCCCAGGGGAACAGCATGTTCAGCACTTGGAGCTCGGGGCAGGGCGCGAGCTCGTGAAAGCAGGCCGAGGGGGCAGGCACGCCTCCCAGGCCCGCAGACCAGGCCACGGGACAACACCCATCCCGGGACACTGGCAACGGCCGGGGGTGGACGAACACTGAGGCACCTGGGGTGGGTGCAGGGCCGGGAAGAAACTGCGGAGCCACCCTGCACCCGCCCACCAAACCACCACCTCAGCTCCCGCTCGGAGGCGGCGGCATGGGGGACGCAGGCGGCCCACGATGGCCTGTTTGCACAGATGGCCACGCCGCCGCCATGCTGCGGTAACAGCCCAGACGCTCCCCACAAACAGCTGGCTGCTTCGTACGCAGCCTCTGAAATGACCCTGCGGGGAATCCGAGGGTTTCCGTTCGCAGCACCACACGCACCAGCATCCTGGCGCTGCCGGATAAATAGAAACAGTTTCCATATGCCGGCCATAAAGCCAGGCGGGCGGAGGAGTGGGGTACTCGGGAGGCGGGGCCGGGCACAGCGCCTGGCCACCCACCCCAGCCAGCACACGGTGGCCCGGGGCCTTGCTTTCCACCCTGTGCAGAAAGGTCGCTTTGGCTAAAAAGCCACTGCTGGGAGGGAGCTCTGATCATAAAAAGCACAAAGACAGACTTGGCAGAACGCAGGGGCTCGAGCACAGAGCGAGGCTGAGACCCTGAAGCCACCCTTCCCCTCCCTCCACCGCACTGTCATGCTGTCCCACGTGCTCACGGCCTCCTGTGTTCCCGCACACACATTCACGCTCGTCCTCTTTAAGACGCAAGGAGCCCCGGCCCGCGCAGCCCCTCTGCTCCCGCCTGCTCGCGATCTTACTCCCCAGAGCCTCAGTTTCTTCATGCCTCAGCTGGGACCGGTGCCAGCTGTGCTCCCGGCATCGCAGAAAACAAAATCTGAATCCCCACAAAGCACTGGGCACCCTCCGGAAAGCAGCGCCGGGCAGAATGACAACGAGCAGTCACCCAGCCGTGTGCCAGTTGTCGCTGAGAGCCCCACTCCATGGGAAAAAGCTTGAAGAGGAAAGGAAAATAAACCAGAGCGAGGCTGCTAAGTTTTACGGGCCCAGCGACGCCACAGCACGGCTATACGGGCTGGCGCGTCGGGGCCCCAGATGGAAATCAGGTGTGCGCTGGCTCGGGGAAGGCAGGCAGCACACACCTTCCACCTCGGCTCCTCTTCCTGGTAGCTGGCTGTGTAGGGGAGGCGGGGAGTGGGCCCACAGTGTCGTGCACCCCAGTGAAGCCACCAGACTCTGACAGAGCTGCACAAACACCCCGGCCCCCAGAGAGGCGGGACTGGGCACAGTTGAATGCCCAGTTGAATGCCTGGCAGGAGCACCAAGCCCATGACGCCAGGTGCTCAGAACAGGACAGAGAGCTCAACGGGGCGGCCCCACAGGTCTAGCAGGTCCCACAAGGAACTCTGGCTTAGAAGTGGCCAGGAGGATTCTTGGTGCCACCTCCACCTCCAACTTTAGATAGCTGATGGGGACACAAGTGACCGAACACAGAGGGATTCGTCCATGTCACCAACCCTGGGGACTTGGCAGGGAAAGAGCCAGATGGCTGAGAGCAGCGGCTGCAGAGAGGAAAGGCAGGAGCCACAGACGTAACGGGCTCCTGAGAGTCGGGGTGGAGAACAGGGCGGGCGGGGGAGGCTGGGCTGCGGCCCACTGAGTCATTTAGCACAGCAGAGCCAGTTGCCAACGGCCACCCGAGGACCTCACAGGCTGTTTCAAGGCTGTAACTGGGGTGGCGGAAGGCAGGAGGAGGTGAACGGGTGACCTCCTGTGTGCAAACGCACATGGCTAGTTTGAGGAGACAATTCGCTAGCTCCTACTGTACACGATCAGCACTGTGCCAGTGTGGGAACAGAAACAGCAACACGCGACCCTTGTCCCCGCAGAACTCCCGCTGGAGGTGACAGGAGGAAGGAGTCCAGTACACTGAGGTCACTGCTAGGCACGACAGCCACGGGGAGGTGACCACAGCTGCACAGTCAGGAGGCTCTGGAAGGAGGAGGGACCAGGAGGCATTCAGAGCTGGCTGGGGTGGTGAGGGCACATCAGAGACCTGAGCGGCGCCCGGCGTTCAGCAGAGACACGAACAGCAGGGCTCGAGATCCAGAAGCTTCCGAAGCCTCACAGCAGGGACACAGCTGACATAGCTGGAAGCGGCGACGGCACCTGGTGCTCACCTGGCGTGATGTAAGGGCTTTGGGGTTCCTGGGTCTCGCAAACAATTCTGATGAACTACCGTGTTACTGCTCCCTGTCTACAGAGGACAGCAGAGCCCAGAGAGGCTGGGGGACTCACATTGGGGGGGGGACCCCACACAGGCCCGGGCCAGAGCCCAGCGTCTGTCTCAGTGCCCTTCTGTCCTCCACGGCTGCTGCAGGCCGGGCTGTCACCACAGCACGGAGGTGGACTTGGGCCCCTAGGAATACACAGCCAGGAGCTCAGCCTTACTCAAACCTCACTCCTGTCTCTGCACCCGCAAAACCAGGGCAGGATATATCCACCAGGGCCCTCGACGGTCCCTGTCACTGTCTAGTTCTGGTCAGCCTTCCCAGACCCCTGCCATACGGTGTGCCCACATCTACAGGCAACCCTTGGAGAGGTAGGACCTGATGCCTCCTTAGCGCACAGATGTCAGAGTCTGACTTGGCACCGTGCAGCCCACCCCCTGGCCACAGGGTGTAGTGACTCGGGGTGCCGTCTGTCACCTCCCACTCTCCCACTGAGCACCTGCCAAGCACCAGCTTTTCCCTTCCTCTAGGATGCTTCCGCAGACATCAGAAAGGGATGCGGGCAACACACGCGCGCATGCACACACACGACACACGCACACAACACAGGGCACACAGGCTCCGCTCCGCTTCCCAGGGAAGAGCGCGCACCTGTGCAAACATCTGTCCGCCTCCACTTGGAAGAGCTGGAAATGCTAACTGTGAACCATACGGGCACGGAGGGGGCCGCAGAGGTCCACTCAGAGGAGAGGGGTGCACTGCAGACTCGCCCTGCTCAACAGCCCCTGTGTGGGGAATGCAGCAGCCACGTGGCAGGGGCTAAAGGCCCACTCTAGCCCCTGCCTGGGGGCTACCACAGTCACTTCCTGCAGGTGAGGCTGGCTGGGCCAGCTGCTGGCACCACTGGCCACTCTAGCATCAGGTTCTGTGGTTGCTACAGGCAACTGGAGCAGCAGGAAGGGGGCAGGTGGTCCCTAGGCACAAATACCTCCAGGAAGTGACAGCTGGGAGGTGGCCAGTGTCCCACAGAGAGTGTCGTGGCCTGGGGAGCTCATTTCTCCTGGAGCCAAAAAACATGCAGTCAGGCACTGAGCTACAGACATCTTTCCTCTTGCCTTGGTTTCCCTTTTTGTCCAGCAGGGAAGGCAGGCTGAAAGAGGCACTGTAAAGAAACCTACAAGACAAGAAGGCACCCTAAAGAGGGAGGAGATGGAGCTGCTTGTGTTAACCCTCACTGCAGTGTAACAGGGATGGCGGTCAAGGAAATTGCCATCGTCCTGCTCGCCACAGCAGTGGCCTTAAGAAGGTGCCTCATGGTCCTTAAAAGAAAGTCAGAGAATTTCATAAGAAGAAAAGGTTCAAGCCCTAAGCCACAGGCCTTCAGCTGACTACACAGGGGCTCAGAAGGAGGCAGAGTTGCTACAAAATTGATAATAAAACCCTGACCCTTTAGTACTATTTATAATTTCCATTTATTGAGTCAGTGCTACAATACAACAGGATATAAAATTTCTCGCTTTTTTTTTTTTTTTGGTACCGGGAATCAAACTCAGGACCTTGCACTCGCCAGGCAGGTACTTATGTCACTAAGCTGTATCCCTGGTCCTCACTTAATCTTTCTGTCAACCTCGTCTGTGACTATCCCAATCCCTATTTTACAGATGGGCTCAGGAAGAGACACGCTTAGCGTCTTATCCAATGCTGCTCACTTACCAAGACATGAGGTCAGAAATTCCCCCAAATCCCAGGCAACTGGAGAAACGTGACAGTGCCCCAACTAAAGAAATATCACCACACCCCAACACGCACACATTCTGGCAGCTTAAGAATTCTCCCAGGCCACCTCCACCTCCAGAGTTCTGGGCCCTCCACCCTCTGGGACAGCAAGTGGCAGAAAATAACTCAGTCACACGGAACGGAACAACAGCCTGGGCCCCAGCAGACTAGGTCCGAGCCTGGTGAGGGTCACGCTGCCTAAGGCATGCGCACAACTGCAACGCCAAACAGCGAGGAGGGCCAGCCAAGTGTGAACAGCCGAGCCCCAAGAAGAGGGGACCCTCGAGAGTCACAGACAGAGGACATCAACGCCTGTCGACAGCCACCCACAAGTGAAAGCCAACACATCCGGCAGCCTGGAGCGGCTCCAAGCCATTAGCACGGTCGATCTGGCTGGGCTGATTTTCAGCAAGAGCTCGAAGAGTAAGAAAATACAAAATGAAATAGCCATCTCCTGAAAGATGGAAGAGAGAGACGGGCAGTCTAGGGGTGCGGCAGGGGGCCCCGATGTGAAGGGAGGTAGCCCCAAGGGCCCTCAGCCAACACGGCAGGGACAGGAGATGCACAGACTCTGGGGCACTGCAAACCTCGGTGGCACAGATACCCGTGTCCACATGGCAATGCTGCCGCTCCACAGGGAAACCGGGCCGTGCCCGCCCTGGGCTATTTCCGAGCCGGTCATGTGGGAATGAGTCTCTCCAGTCCCCAGATGGCTCCAGGGTGGGCTAAGCCATGATGCCGTCACCTGGGACCCTTCCACATATGGTACTTCACGTCTGTTTATTAGGTGTCCAGCAGATGGGCACAAAAACATGCCTTTGGAAGCGTGTACCGTTAGAAAGAGACAGCTGTCTAGCACACAGCACAAGTCACCACCGCCTACCCCAGGATGACATTCCTGCCCCGCCCTGCCCAGCTGTGTCCAGAGGGCAGCACGGGGACACAGACAGAAACCCCCAACCCGGTACAGCCCCAACCTAAGGGAACAGGATTTACCAGAGCCAATTTGACACAGCTGAAGGAAGGGTATGATTCACATTCTGACCGGGTTCTTTCCCCACTCAGCCCCGCGGCCTGCAGTTTAAATGATGCTGCAACTCACCAAAATTCCACTTTCTCACAACCTCTGGGAACCCGTCACGCCACCAAGCACAGCCCGATTCAATACATCAGCTCCACGACAGGCAAAAGCTGGGCAGAGCAGGGGCCAAGCGGCTTTGAGACTCGGCTAGGAGGGAGGGCGGGAGGCGCGGGAGGGAACGGGCGCAGGTCCGCAGCTGCAGGCAGGCGCCAAAGCCAGAGACCGGGGCAGAGACCGGGCCAGGGAGGTTCGCTAGCGAAAGCGGCTGCGGAGGAAACAATGGGCTTGTTAAACAAATGAGATTGCAGGAACATGTTTCGAGACTCTGGATTATTGGTTTTGATTTCTGGGGTGAACTAAGGAAGGGAGGTCAGCCAGGCAGGATGAGGACTGAGGTAGAATTTCTCACAGCCTGGGCAGAGACGGGCTCGGAGCACAGACTCCATTTGAGAAGTTAGCCAAGTGAGCCGGGGCACAGTGGTGCACACCTATCATCCCAGCTCTCTGGAGGCTGAGGCAGGAGGATCCAAAATTTGAGCCCAGCATGGGCAACTAAGCATCCTAGCATGACTGTGTCTTAACATTAAAAAAAAAAAAAAAAAAAAAAAAAGGATGTAACTCCATAAAAGGTCATGGATTCAATCCCTGGCACTAAGAAAAAAAAACTTAGCCAAGTAAAGTAGTCTAAGTTCACTGGCTTTAGTGAGACTTCCAGAGCTGGAGGGGGGCGTGTTCCCTTGGGACGCAGTCCAAGGAAGGGGGCAGGGGACACAGGCGCTGCGGACTCCGGCCTGTGCTGGCCCTGACGTGTGCTAAGTGTGTGCGCCTTGTCTGCCTGGGAAGAGTCCCCCTCACCTGCTCATCTGCAGAGGGGGTGATGGCTGGGCTCCCCTTGCAACTGTCCTCAGGCCCTGGGGAAGCTGCCACCATTCATCGAGGTGCGAAGGATGATCTGTTTCCAGGTTCCTGGATTCGTCATCGGGTGAGGACACCCACGCGTCACTCCCAGCATCTGGTGTGCTCCCCGGGTACCTGAGGCTGGGTGCCACCCGCGGCTCCCCCTCACAGCTCCCCCAACACGAACACGACTGCCTCCTCATGGAAAAACAAACGCGAGATTCCTAAATCCCGCCTCAAAAAGTTAGAAATAAAAGGTGCGTGGAGATGCAGCAACACATGCGCCCCGCTGGCTTCTGACAGCAGAGTGCTTTGTCATCTGTGACCCAAATACCCAAGCCCAGCGCAGGAGGGTGGCTGTGAGGACGGGTTCACCACGGAGGGGACAGATAAGGCTGCGGGGCTGGGGAAGAGGCGGCAGAGCTCAGTGGCCTGGCTCAGCCCGGGGTCAGCTAAAGGATCAGCCTGACGCCAGGAGAGACCGTTCTGGGCAATGTCAGTACGCTGCAACCCGGCAGGAACTTACCTGCCAGAAGCAGTGAGAGCCGCCCTGTGTGTGCGTGCATGTGTGTGCGTGTGCGTGTGGGTGTGCATGAACCCGGGGCCTCAGGCATGCTGTGCCAACGCTCCCACCAATGAGCTGCACCCCTAGCCCTTTTTCCCCATTTTTATTTTTGAGACAGGGTCTCACTAAGGTGCCCAAGCTGCCCGAAACTTGAGATCCTCCCACCTCAGCCTCCTAGGTATACTCGAGGCTGAAGCTGGCACCTCAGCTTCCTAAGTAGCTGGGATTACAGGCGTACCCCTCCATGCCTTGTCTCAACGTTTTCTTTAACTAGCAGCGTGGCCTGAGATTTGGGGGTGCCTTCTGATCCTATGGGCTCAGTGTGGTGGGACTGGGAAGGGCAGAGTCGGGGAAGTGGGGTGGGGCCAGACGGGGGCCAAACATCCTCACTCCATCCGTTCTGCTTTGCTTTCAGCACTGCTTCCTTCCTGCCCTGCTGGGACGCCTCTGACCTCGGGGCCACACGGTCCCCCTTGCCCCAGGCCAGGAGAGCTGGGGAGTCCACCCAGCTCTGCAGTGGTGGCTCCACACTCACGCTGCGGAAGCTCCAAGGAGGGGCAGGGAGCCAAACTCACAGAGCAAAGCCCAGCGCTGGCTCCTGCCCCGCAGCACAGCTGGGAGCTCCCCTCCACCCACCGCCCCCTCCAGGGACAAACACGGCCCTGCAGCACACGGCCGACCCAGCTGCCAGTCCTGTCCTCAGCCACCTCCCTGCCTGGACAAATGGACACACACACACACACACACACACCCTGCAGCTTCAATTCCAAAGTCCAGTGCCATCTGGTGTCCAGTGGGAGGTTCCTGCCCACTTCTGATCCACCACGGGTTTACTTAATTTGCAGTGGTTCCTCTGAGCAGAACACGAAGGCTGGAGTGGAACCTTCTGAGTCACAGGTCGTTAAGTGCAGCCCGCTGACCGGGCTTTATTCAGCTGGCCACGTTGAGGACATGGGACTCAGCTGGCAGGGCTGAAAACTGGAAGGCTCCTAACTAAAAGTTCTGACTGCTTTTGAGAACCTAGACAAGGTGGCATCGACCTGAGATCCCACGACAACAGCTGGCCACAGCTCAGTGGCAGCTGCGTCTGCACACGGAGGGACCCAAGTCTCGGGACTCACACCACGAGGGCACTGCCTGTGAGCCTGAGCCTCCTGCGTGGCTTGGCACAGAAAGGCCTGACTTTCACAACTAGGTCAGGATCCCCAAAAAGCAAACAAGCCAAAGGGACCCCTGGTACAGAGGCACGAGGCCCCACCTGGGGACCTCCTGCAAGTCCCGGCATGGGGTCCCCTGCCACTGGGAACCAATAACCTCAAGCGGTGGCCCCTAGCACCCACTGACCTTCCAAGTCAGCCCGAGGCTGCTCCTGACTCGGCCGCCTTTGTCCTTCATTGACCTGACCCAAATCTTGGCCCCTGCCAGGCCCCATGTCGAGCCCAAGCTCTCCTGTTCCAAGCACTGAGATGGAAACGGCCTCCTGCCGCCTAACCTGGGAGGACACGCACCGGAAGGAACCGTGGCCCGGTGGGTGGGGAAATTGAGGTTTCTCTGTGGTCTGCTTTCACTTCTTCTAGCGTCTCTGCCGTGATGCCAGCACCATCAGCTCTGCTCTTTATACCACACAGGAGGGAGGCCGAAGTCTGGGGACCCAGTGCGGAGTAACATCAGGTAGGGAGAAGAGTTAAAAGTAAAAAGTGCACGGCTGGGGCTGCACGTCATAGTAGACACACAGGGTGGGGGTGGGGTGACACAGACAGCCCCAGCAGGCGCCGTGCACACAGCCTGGCACCCAGTGGAGGCCCGATGGCACAGGTCACCGTGACCATGGCGAGTCCTCTTACTTAACTGGCCTGAGCGGGGAGGGGAGGCTCCACTCTGGATTAGCTGCAGCCCAGCAATCAGAGTGGCTCCAGCAAGAGGCTGGGGCAGGGGCCATCTGGGGACGCCTGTCCCTCCAGGGCTTGGTCCCTGCTGTTTGTTTTGAGGAGCACAACTTCCTCCCCGGGACACTGTGCTGTAATCTGAGGCACCCCAGGGAGGACACTGCAACCAGAAGCCACCAGAGGCTCTGCTGGGAGCCAGCCAAGCCCGCCCGTGTCCCCTCCCCGACCTGGAGGCCGGGAAGCTCCAGCACAGCCCATGTGAACTCAGCCCTCCCCTGGGCTCAGGGGAAAGCAGGACACAGGCGCCAGCCTGCCCCCAGCTGTCACCGCCGCCATCGAGACATGGCAGCCTTCTGTTTGCAGAGGGAGAGATGGCATTTCGTGGCAGGTGGTCCGAGGCAACAGACAGGATCCCCCCCATGAAGACATGGAGGGCGGAGAAAGAAGAGGCTTCCTGTCTCTGTTATGAGGCTCCAACCCAGCGTGCTGGGTGCTCGCTCATTTTAATTGGGACCACCAGCGGCATGGTGACACCCGGCATTCTGCCTCAGCGAGGCCCTAAAACAGCCAGGGGAGGGACTCCAGTGGAGCCCAATGCCCGGGCTCCATGGGAGGCTGTGGAAATCTAATTGCTGCCTGGCCTCCATCTGCCAGGCTGCCCTGGCCTCCCCGCAGGTCGGCCACCACCCACTGGGCCGGGAGGGAGGCAGAAGGGATCCACCTCTTGGCCCCAGTTCAGGGCCTGGCTCATGGGAGACACTTCAAAGCTGCAGCCCAGTCTCTGGCCAGGACAAGGACATCGCAGCTAGCTGCGTGCAGACCAGAGGGTCGCACCTGACCCCCTGGACTCGCAGGTGGGAGCCCGATCCTATTCTATAGATGAGGGCTGAGGCGTGGACAGCCCAGCTCTGCACAGGACCAAGATGGCAGCCTGGGGTTTGTCTGCAGAGCCCACTTGCCCACCACACTACCACCGGGGGACCACAAGCGGCAGAAGCTAAGCAAGTCCCAAGGGCAGCCTTCACTCTGAAAATATGCTGGGGAAGGCCCGGGATATGGCTCAGTGTCACAGCACCTGCCTGGCAAGTGCAAGGTCGTGAGTTCAATCCCAGAACCAAAAAAAAAGGGGGTGGAATTCCTGGTCAGGAAAGAGCCACGGGGCCAGAGTTCTGCAATGGTGCATCCCCTTGGGCTGCCCACTCTGTACTAATAGCCCTGCCACTCCCACCCGCTCCTCCTGGCACAGGCGCCCACCTGGATGGAGCCTGGTGCCAACTGCTCTGCCTGCATACGGCCTCTGGTAAAGGGGCCTGGGCATCAGATGCAGGCCTGCCCAGCACCATGACCTTCCCTCCTCCCTGTGCTGTGTCCTGACAATGCCCCAGCACCAAGGAGAAGGAGGGCAGGAGTTCTGCTCTGTCACCGTAGGGTTTACCCCTTGATGGCACATCACCCGGAAACCACAGACAACCAGCAGCAAAGCAGCCTCCAGACGCAGCTCCAACCTCCACCACTGCCCCTGGTCCCCAGGGCTTTGCTCAGCCAGAAAAGATGTCAGGTGGCTTGAGGTGACCAGAAGGTCAAGTCCAGGCGTGGCCAGAACTGCGCTGGAAAGCCCTCTGCACCGCCCATACCCACCGCAGTCACATCTGCTCAGCACTTCCTGGCTACGAGGCGGTGTCTCCCAGCCAGCTGGTGAACCACCCACTTTCCCAGCCACTCCCCACTCTCAGGCTTCAACACCTCTGCGCCCACCTGATCCCCCTCCGTGCCTGTGAGTCACCCGCAGCACGGCAGCAGCCGCTGTCATGGCCCTGGATGCGCCCGTCTCGGAGAAGATCCTTGATTGTCCAGGCAGAGAAAAGCCAGACCTTCGGGGATCCTAACAGCACAGGATCCCCTGGCAAGGGGTTAACAGTCACGGGGGCACAGCCGACTCCTGGGGACAACGTGACTAGAGTTCGGGCCTTTTTCATTAAGGTCAAACGTGGCCGCATGGATGGGGCCTCATCCAACAGGACCGGAGTCTGCCAGCCAGAGGACAGACCCACAGGCTGAGCGAGGGCACCGAGAGTGGCGGTCTGCGAGCCCAGCAGAGGCCCCGAAGGGATTTCCAGCCTCCATGACGGGGAGAAAACACATCTGTTGTGTTTTCTAGCCTGTGGCATTCTGTCACCGCAGCTGTGACAGGAGCACAGGGTTACAGAGCCAGGGGAAGGCCTCAGGGGCCGGCAGGTCTGGGTGGTTGCTGTTCTGTCACTGCCAACTTTGCCAACTGCCTCTGTCCACTCTGCCAACCCCTCAAGGGCCTGAGGGAGGCAGTCTCCAGGACAGTGAGCAACACTGGGACAAATGGGGTTCAAAACACTGGTTTCGGAGAAAAAGCAGGAGAGGATGCCACCCATCCCTGGCGAGGACTTTCCGAGGTGATCCCCGAGGCTGCAAGGCCCCAGGGACCCAACTCAGTTACTGAAACCACGACTGGAACCGTGCAGGCAGCCTGAGGACAGACAGCTGTGAGCCACAGGGCTGAACAGAACCCAGGGCCCAGGCGGCACCAGAGAGCTGGAACTATAATCACCACGGGTGGCAACTGGCGGCCCTGGAAGCCTCATCAAGGGACCAGAGCAGAAGAGGGCGGGCGAGCTTAGCTCTGGCCGGAAGGGGAAGTTCAGGAAGGCTTCAGGGAGATGGTGGTCAGCAGCCTTCCCGAGGCAGAACTGGAATTCACGAGCAGGGAGGGGGCTGGGAAAGACATTCCAACCCTCCCCCGCTAGAGGTGCAGGGCATCTGGGATGTGTGGAGGCTGCCAGCCCCCAGGCCGCACGATGCCATGGGCCGAGGCAGGAAACAGGAGAGACAGGCAAGCAGGAGCGAGCACACCCAGCGACGTCCAGGCGGAAGGGCCTGGCTGCGGCCTGTCGGGATGGGAAGGCCCCGAGGAGCTCTAGGACAGCGAAAATGACCAGGCTGCATTTGTGCCAGGATGACTGCTCAGGCAGCAGAGACAGCGTAAGTCAGTGACAAAATCCACGCATGAGCAAAGGCCCTGTGCTAGGCTGAGCAGGCACCTCTCCCCAAGGAGAGCCTGCCCCCTCCCCAGCCAGGTTCTGCAGATTCACGCACACATTCCTAGAGGTTTAACAAGTGACCCCTGAGAAGGCAAGAAAGAAACCAGGTGTGGTGGCGCATGCCTGTGAGCCCAGTACTCGGGAGGCTGAGGCAGGAGGGCTGCATATTCAAGCTCAGCCTGGGCTCCACAGCAACCCCCTGCCTCAAAAAACCAAAGAAAACAGAGTACGTGCAGGGGAGGAATCTGAGGCACTAACACACTGTGAAGAAAACACAATGTCCCTGGTGGTCATAGACACATTTTTTCTGTTGTTGTTCTTAAGAAACAAACTAAAATAAGCCACTGACTTCAACTTTGGCAAGACAAGAAGACTCCTGCCAGCGGCCGATCCGAGGTGCGCTTTATTATCTCTCTGGCCTGCTTCCTACGCAGCATGCCCTGCCACCAGTTCAAAGCCTGCTCCTGACACAGAACAGCGTCGCCGTCCCCACTTTCATCCCACAGGGGAGCCGGATGCCCCACAGCGGGTCCCTGCAGGACAGGCAGGTGGCCACTCAGAGCCCCGAGCCCGGCTATCAGCAGGCCGCTCCTCCCCACCTCGGGTCCCCGTGCACGTGACGGGAGGCCTCCCTCACCAGCACTGTCCTCTGAAGCTGCAGCTGTGTCACACTGACTCGAGTCCCCTGGGAGGACCGACCAGAGAGGCAGTGAACGGTGTGACCCTGGACAGGCCACCTGATCTCCTAAGCTCCCCTGGCCATCTCTTCCTCCGTAAACACAGACAGGAACAGTAATTCTATCTTGAGACTGCAGGAGGAGGAGAGAGAGAAATGCTAACAGCCATCATGCACCGGGCCCTGGGCTGGACCCAAGACTGCAACACGTAAAAAAATCAAAATTAACAAATGCGAAGCTAAGGGCTCGCACTCACTTTTATTTTAAACATGTGAAGGAAAAAGAAGGAATAAAAAGGCAAGGCGGAAAAGCAGAAGGAAAAGAGGAAGGGGAAGGAGGGAAAGAGGATCCAGAATTGTCCCCAAGTTTGAATCTTCATTTACCCACATCCCAGCTGGGTGGCCTTGGGAGAGTTACTTAACCTCTCTGATCCACCATTTCCTCTTCTGCAAAATGGGGATACTACTGCCTACCAACAAGGGGATCCTACAAAAGAAACAGCTACAAGCTGGGAACTGGACCCATTATTTTCTTGGCCCTGAGTAGTACTCGGGGAAAATCTGGTTTATGGTTGTTTCAGTTTGTGTTTTTAGGTGGTGCTGAGGTTGAAGCCAGGGCCTTTGTCCTGAGCTGTGTCCTCGGCCCTTTTTAACTCTTTTGAGACAGGCTCTCACTAAATTGCTAAGTTGTCTATGACGGATTCAAATTTTGATCCTCCTGCCTCAGCCTCCCAGAGTCGCTGGTGTCACAGCTGCATGCTCCTTCACCCAACTTGGTTTATGTATCTCTCTATCACCAGCTGTGTGACCCCACCACAGGCAAAGCTCCCATGGCAGAGAGGGACCTGTGTGCAGGACACCAGGCACTGCCACCCTCACCCGAGGGACACTGCTCCTCTTCTCTTCTGCTCCCAGAGAGGCCGCCCGGCTCTGCCACCAGCTGTGTGCTCTTGGGACAAAGGAGATGGGACAGCCAGGCTCCCGTGTCACTGGTCCCAAGTGGTTCCCCGCCACCCCCTCTGCACAGGGCGATGGTCTCCACTCACCAAGGCAGCTGAGGACCCCCATGAAAGGTGAGCTATTTTAAGCCTCTCCTGAGCCCCACAGCCCAAGTAAACCAACGGCTTCGGAATGAAGCCCAGAAAGGTTTTTAAGGCCTCTCGTTCTGCCAGCAACATACTTAACACGTAAAAGATGTACCGCTCACCACCTCTCTTGGATTCGCTATGTGCTAGGCTTTGGTTCAGAGGAAGACAAAGCAAAACCCCCAAAGCCTCCGATCAATGGACCCCAACCACCACTCGCCCCCTCCGCCCCCTCCTGGCGCTGCCGGGCTGCAAAGGAGCAGAGGGAAGCAAGAGCGCCACTTTCCTGCCAACGGCTTCCGAGCGGACAGACGGAGGCTGCTGTTGAAACCAGCTTCTTTTTATAACCAGGAATGAGGCAGGGAAGCCAGCCAAGGAGCAGGTTGGCCCGAGGTCCCTGCCAAGCAGCCACGGAAAAAGCCAAGGTCGGGCAGGTGCAAGGGAGGCGAGGGCCCGAGGAGAGGGCACGCCAGGGTGGGGGACAAGACCCCGGACATCATCACAAAACTGGGCCTGCAGCCTCCGGGAGTGATTTCTGTGTCACGACCTGAGGGCTCAGACACGGGGCCAGGTGACAGGGGACGAAGCCCACACCACCTCCTGCTCTCTGCTGCCAGTCCCCGCCAGCCCCCAGCTCACTTTTGCTCGGCAGCTCCTCCCGGCCCAGGCTGCTGCAGGGAGCCGCTGGGGTGCCGCCACCCTCGTCCATGGTCAGGATGAGGGGCACGTCGTCGTCCAGATTCACGGCCATCTCCTCTCTCCGCGCGCCTCAGGAGGTGATGTCCAGGGCCGGAAACGGTCTCTGGTTCAAGCTCCTTGTCAAAACCGCTGGCCCCGCGGTGCTTCTCAGAAACTCCTCCATTAGAGGCATCTTCTAGGGTTTGGAACATAAGAAAAGAAAGACATTACTGAAGGATAACCACCACTGAAAAACACACGCTGGAACTAGGAATTAGGTGGGGATGGCTACAGTCCTTGCAAAGGTACCAAAAGCCACCAAATTACATGTACTCTTTTCAACGGTGAATCTTCTGGTATGTGAATTAAATCTCTCTTTAAAAAGAATGATGAGTTGAGTTTGAGTCTCAGTGCCAAAAAAAAAAAAACAATGACATCAAGTAGGGCATGGATGCACATCTGTCATCTCAGTACTCCAGGAGGCTGGTAACTGCATGCCCAACTTGGGCAACTTAGTGTCTTACAGAGGACGCTGTCTCAAAATTTAAAAAAAAAAAAGCACTGGGGATGTAGCTGAGAGCAAAGGCTTTGGGATCAATCCCCACTGTTTCTCAGTCTCTCGACTAAGATCAAGGGTCTGGGCACAATTCTCAGTACCACACAGTTAAAAAAAAAAAAGTACTAAGGGTATAATAGTGTCAAAACAGGAGGGCAACTAGAAGAACAAATACTGAAAAGTTAAGGGCAACTGCGTCTGGCCAAGGAGATTAGAGTTAGTATGTTCCATCTCCACCCTTCTTTCACACTCATGTTAGCTCTGCAAAGATACTAAAGGAAAAAAGGACAGGCAAAGTGACAGCAAATGCCTACTTGCTACGCGTCAGGGACTCTCTTTTTCCTACTTGAAATTTGTAAATTCATTAAAATCTGTAATAGTCTCACAAGAGGTAGGATTATCAACCCCATTCCAGAGGAGAAAGCTAGGCACAGAGAGGTTCAGTAATTTGCCAAAAACCCACAGAAAAAGCCATGTTTTGAACCTTGCCATCTGGCATCAAGCCTGGGTTCCTGGTTGTCACAGCACCCCCAACCCCTCAGCATCTGCCTTTAAGTAACAGCCTTCTTCAACGACCATTCAAAAGTTAGCACCCCATATCACCAGTACTTCCCATTAAAAAACAAAGAAACGCAAAAACAGCTTCAGTTTAACTCTTCAGTTTAACTTTACTCTCAAGATCCCCCTGAACATGGCTGGTAAACAACAGATAGTCTTACGCAGGCACTGTTCTCCTAGCTTCAGGTGCTTGAGGAGAAAAGGGGACAAAAAATATATATATTTTAAAATGATACCCAAGTGTTCATCTGTAACTCCAAATTGAAAACACTCAGAACTGGCCTGTTAGAGTTTCTATTTATACGTTCCCATTTCCGCCTAGGAGGACCCAAAGAAAACGACGACAAGACTCAGCAGATTTCCCTGCAGACCTCTGAACTTGAAAACAGCAGCAGGTCCCTTCCTCAGGCTGCAGTCTTTGTGCTCTAACAACTTGGTCTCTAAACTGACCCACGGAATAGCAACAGGGCAACGGACTTCTTTTCCCGATCATCAGGTAACTCAGGGCCCAGCTGTGTACGTGCATGCAGAATGGTATATATGTTTAAAAATAAGGTAGCAGGAATAAAACACTGCCAAGCGCTGCTAAGCCCATAGCAATCTGCCCACCGAACTTCCTGTGAAAGGAGTTTTTAAAGTTTTCTCCAGATCTAAGGATTTCTTTTGCTTTTCAATAGGGCAGGGGGCAGGCTTAACTTTTTACCAAGGAGATTTTCAAACATATTCACAAGCAGAGAGAGTATCTAAGTGAACTTGCATGCTTGGCTTTGCTGCTCATTTCCCTCTACTTGTTTTACTAACCCCCTCAATTCATCAGAGGCTATGAGCCAGGCCAGGGATTGAGCTGTGGCATAAGCGCTGCCTTGTAAGCTCGAGGTCGAGTTCGATCCCCGGTACAAAAAAAAAAAAAAAAAACAGGCTTCTAAATTTCATCATTATTACCAAAATAGCTGGTGGTCTTAGGGAAGACTGCTTGCTTATATTCAGTGTCTGAGCTCAGTGGCTCTCGGTCAGGGTGATCTGCCCCCAAGGGACCTTACTGTCAGGAGATATTTTGGTCGTCACAGATCGGGGGTGACTGCCAGTGAGCAGTAACCAAAAACATCCTACCATACACAGGTGAGACCCACACACACCACAAGTGATGCGGCTCAAAACACCAACGGTGCTGCTGTTGATGAATCCTACCTTAGTTAATATCCCCAACTTACAGAGGAGGAAACTGAGGCTTGAGGCTTAGAGTCGTTAAACAGTCTTGTAAGTGAACAGCAAGGAAATGGCACAGAGGCCAGGTTTCAACCCTGGCAGGCTGAATTCAGGGACACTCCCAGGTTGACCATTACCCTGTAACCACTCCCTGAACCAGTTCTCCAATTTGAATCCAAACCCATCAAAGAAAAATAAGGCCCAGAGAGGGGAAGGGACTTGCCCTAGGTCACACAGTGCAGGCGCAGAGCTAGAACTCGCGACTCCTGAGTGCTTGCCCTGTGCTCTTCTGCAGGCTTTACATCTGTCTCCCTCTGGAGGACTCCGAAGGTCACCCCTGGAGAAAGGTCCCAGGGACACAGCGCTGGCTGCCACCGCGCCCTCTGGGACAGTCTGACCCGGGCAGACAGTCTCCTGCGGGGTGAGCTGAGGACGCTAACGAGGTGACAGGGCAACAGAGGGAGGCTGAGGCAAGAGTGCCGCCGCGCTGCACGTGCTCCGCGTGCTCAGTGGGGCCCCACGTGGGGGTCGCCCAAGAAGCCAGGGGCGGGAAAAGGCGTGCACACCCTCGGCACCGTCTGGAGGGAGAAAAGCGGAGCAGGGACATCCTCGAGAGCCCAATGGGTCCACCCCACCAGTCTCCCACACCCCTGCGCCCAGTCCCAACCTCTCTCCGCGCCCTCTAACCCCTGACCCCTGCCCTCTCCCTCGGACAGAGCCCTTGCACCCTTTGGATTCTTACACGCGCCGCCCTCGGGACCCGGACCACGCACTGGGGTCCGCACACCACAGCACAGCCTGTAGGCGCCGCTGCCAAAGCCCCGAGCCCGGAGCTTCTGCAGACACTACAGCCTCGGACACTCCAGACGCTGCCACCACTGCAGCTGCGCCAGCTCTTGCTTCCACCGCCTACTGTCCTCTCCACCCCACCGGCCCCGCCCCACTTCCTCTCCGCCGTGGTCCATTGGATGCCTGGGCGGCCATGCTGAAGTCTGATTGGTTAATAATTACGTCCTTCCCCAGTTCTCATCCATTGCTGATGGCAGGACTTATTGCCCACCTCCTTAGAAGGGGGCGGGACGAATAAGCTCCACCTCTTCCCTCCCTCCCATTCCCTTCCCACCCTGCTTTACTCCTGCCCAACCCAGAGTCGTCCCGGGTCTTTCAATTGGAATAACGTCAGAAGGACAGTGCTTCTGATTGGCCAGAATTCAGGAGGCGGCCTTAACAGAGCGAAATAAGGGATTCAATGGTGAAAAAGAAAGTCAGTCAGACTCCGAGTCCCGCCTTCTGAGATTAGCGGGTAACCTAGCAACGCGAGGACAGAGAAACCACTGTGGAGGAGAGATCCTGGAGCCTTCAGAACAAGTGAGTAAAAGATGGGGAAGGGTTGGGAGTGAGGGAAATGTGGATTGCAGTGTAGCCTACGCTTCTTCGGCTCCGCAAAAGTCAGTAGCCTCCAACCCGATCCCATCCTAGTGTAGGATTTTGCTCCCAAGCCCCTGCCTCAATCTGCACCTCCCACTCCACAAGGCATCGTCTTTAGAGTCTCTACCCCTCTTCTGACCCCTACGTCTGTCCATTTCCTGGCCCCTCTTTCTCTTCCCTAAAACGGAGATGAGCCTGGCGCCGTGGAACACGTCTGAAATCCCAGCACTCTGGGAGGCTGAGGCAGGAGGATTGCAAGTTTGAGCCAAGCCTGGGCAACTTACAGAAATCTTGTCTCAAAAAAAGAAGAAAGTGTAACTCGGTGCAAAAGACCCTGGATTCAATCGCCAGTACCACAATAAATAAATAAATGGTAGGAATACCTGTCAAGTAGAGGCACCATTAATTTATTTGAAGTCAAATGTAGATGGTGAAGGTGTGAGGGTGGTTTCTAAGTAGCCCACCTTCCGGCCCATAGTGAGCACGCAACAGAAAGCATCTCACCTGAGTGAGTGGTTAAATTATTTTGATTATACAATTTTGGTCTTTCATATTAACTTTAGAATTTAGCCTGGCATGGTGGTGCACACCTGAAATCCCAGCACTGGGGAGGCTGAGGCAGGAGCATCACCCATGAGTTCTAGGCCAGCCTGGACTACACAGTGAGTTCAAGGCTATGTAGCTAGGTAGCGAGACCTTGTCTCAAAAAAAGAAATTCTGTCCTTAAAATGTGATCTCCTCTATTAAAACAAAGTGTCCTATGAGGATCACACGGGACAAAGCTGTGGAGTGGTTGGCATGGAGCAGTGCCATACAAACAGTGCTCAGAAAATAATAGCAACTTTTTCCCCCCTAAAACACTTCCAGCCAAGGGCTGGGGATTTAGCTCTGCTGCTCAAATGCTTGCCTGGTAAGCACAAGGTCAGTTTGATCCCTGATACCCAAAAAACAAAACCACACACACACATCAACTTTGACTCTGTACTTACTATAGCCCTAAGGAAGTGCCCTTGGTCCACACGTTAAATATTCATTGTAATTAATAATAAATATTCATAATATTTAAACATTCATAAGGGAAGCCGCATCGCTCCCGTCCTGGAGCCTGTAGTCTGAGACAGGAGAAGCCATTAAGGCAGTGGTGTGGTCCAGGTCCAGGCAGTGGTGTCAGATCTCACCGTGGAGATGCGCTTTACCCGTGATGCCGTGAGGAGCTGGGCAAGTCCTGTTCTGGGCCAGCTCTAAGGCAGCCTTTTGTGTTTGGAAGGTGAGTGGGACCTGAAGGCTCTAACTTCACCTGTGATGGAATCACAATCTGGGGTGATTCCTGGGGTGACAGCCTCGTTGAAAGGAGTGGGACATGGGGTGCCCTTGGGGACAGGATCTTGTTCCTAGCCCCTCCTGTTCCTTCTCTTTCTTTCTGCTTCCTGGCTGCCGTCAGGTGAGCAGCTGTGCTCCACACCTGTCCATCATGTGCAATGGAGGCAGCCAGCCATTCACTGAAATCTCGCAAACTATGAGCCAACATACATCTTCCACCAGGTGTGGTGGCGCACACCTGTAATCCCAGCCCTCAGGAGGCTGAGGCAGGAGGATGGCTGTGAGCTGGAGGCCATGCTGGGCTACATAATGAGTTCAAGGGGAGCTGAAACTACCTAGCAAAAGCCTGTCTCAATAAAAGAAAGAAATTTGGACATCTGCAATAACAGATGAATGATCCTGGAAGGAACAGTGAAAAAGGCAGACCCAAAATGACAAATATTATCTGATACAAACTATCTGTGGTATCCCAGTTCAGGGACAAACTAGAATGGTGACTACTAGGTGCTACGGGAGGGGGAATGAAGGAGGAATTTTTGCTTTTGTGGGTACAAAATTCCAGGTTTGGGGCGATGAAGCATTCTGGGGACGGACAGTAATGCTAGTTGCATGTAAATGTCACGTTCTTAATGCTACTGAACTGTGTTCCTAAAACTAGTTAAAATAAAAAAAAAAACTAGTGAAAATAGTGCCTTAGTTACTTTTCCACTGCTGAAACAAAACCCCTGACTCCCAGAAGTGAAACGAGGAGAGGTTTATGTTAGCTCAGCTTCCAGAGTTTCCAGTCCGTGGCTGCCTGGCTTCACGGCAGTGTGGGTGGCTGCGGGGCATCGAAGAAGAGAAACGGGTCACAGCAGGCAGAAGGCAGCCACGTGAGGCAGCAGCAGCCACCTTCCTTTCCCTTGTATGCTTCGATTTTTGTTTTTGTTTGTTTGGGTTTTGGTGTTTTTTTGTTTTTGTTTTTGTTTTGTTTTTTGTTTTTGTCTTTTTGAGACAGGGTCTTGCTATTCAATTCAGGTTGGCCTTGAACTCACTTTGTAAGACAGGCTGGCCTTGCATTTCACAGCAGTCCTCCTGCCTCAGCCTCCGAATGCAGGGATCACAGGTGTGTACCACCATGCTTAGCTTTCCCTTTTATTGTTTCCAGGCTCCAAGCCTATTGGTTGGTGCCACCCACACTGGGCTGGGCTTTCCCATTATGCCAAACCAATCGGTGGACTAGTTTAGTACTGCCCACCCGTAATCCCAGTATCACACTCCCTATATTCAGCCAACTCTGAAAAGCCCCATCTGTAAGTGCCCGAGGTTTTGGGGGAGACATGGAGGTGAAGCCCTAAGAACTAGTAAACTTTATGTTATGTTTACCACTGTTAAAAAGCACCCAGAGGGCCGAGGATTTAGCGCAGTGGCACAATGCCTGCCTGGCAAGCATGGTCCTGAGTTCAATTTCTGGTAATCCTCTCCCCATCCACCTGCCAAAAAAAGCAAACAGCTGAATGAAATGGTCCGGGGCCAGCTCAGCATTCTGAAAATCGACCAAGGCATACAACCATCGGAGAGCACCGATTCCTGGCAACTCCTGAAGCTGGCATCTGTGGTGTCCTCGGTCACCTGGGGTCGCTCTCAGTGGCCAAGCCCTGTCCCACAGCACAGCAGTGCAACCAAGAGGGCAGCCCAGGATGGCCAGTGGCCTCACTGCCACTGCTGGGTGGGGGCTCAATGGATTTGGAGCATTGGCTCAAAGAAAAAAGAAGGAGAGGGAAAGGGAGAGAGAGGGGGGCAGGAAAGAGAAAAAAGGGGAGAGGGAGAAAGAGCAAGAAAGCGAAAGAAAAAAATGATCTGACCATTGACCGCCTTTGCCGGCAGAGAACAGAAGCCTTACAGAGTCAAAGTGTTTAAACACAATTTCTGGTTGATTTCTGGTGGAACCTGATGCTGTGAGATACAGGATGACCCCTAAGAAGTCAGGTTTAAAAATACAAAGAAGAAAAGAAATATTTCCAGGCATGGTGGCACACTCCTGTAATCCCAGCCCTCGGGAGGCTGGGGCAGGAGGATCTCGGTGAGTTTGAGGCCAGCCTGGAATACAAAGGGAGACCCTGTCTCAAAAAAGAAAAGAAAACTTAAGTAGAGTCGGACACTGTAGAGGAGACTGACTGGATCGGTTTAGTCTAGGCAGTTACTCACCGGACAATAAGCAAGGCGAGAACTAAGCCTCATTTTGCAAACAGTTCAGCGTGCAGAGCTGCTACAATTTTCTATCTAAAATTTCCAGCATGCAACAAAAAACTGTGAGATATGCAAAGAAACAAGGAAGTATAAATACACACAGGAAAATACAAAGCAGTGAATGGGAACTATCTATATTTTCCCCAGATTTAATGCACAAAAAGACTTCAAAGCAGCTAAAGAAAGCATATTTGAAGAATTAGAAGGTATGCTAACAATGACTCATCCCATAAGTATAACATTTTTCTCATTTTGTCTCTTCATTAAAATATATATATATGGGCCAGGAATGTAGCTCAGTGGTGCAGCACCTGCTCAGCAAGCACAAGCTCCTGAGTTTGATTTCTAGTAACCAAGATAAAAAAGATTGGGGATGGTATGGAGCTTAGTGGTTAGAGTACTTGGCTGGCATGCTTGAGGCCCTGGGTTTCATCCCTAGCACTGAAAAAAGAAAAGATTACATAAAGCAGTATTTATAACACTACCGTTTGGCTTGTAAAATATCAACGTTAGCTGGGCGTGGTGGGGCACAGCTGTAACACCAGCACTCAGGAGGCTGAGGCAGGAGGATGGCTGTGAGTTCAAGACCAGCCTGGACTACAAAGCACGACCCTGTCCCAGAAAACAAAACAAAACAAAACAAAATGTATCAATGTAGCAGGAAGTTGGTAGGACACACCTGGAACCCTAGCACTTGGGGGCCTGGGACAGGAAGTGTCTAAGGCAAACATGGATGGCAATAGCAAGAGCCTGCCTCAAATAAATAAATAAATAAATAAACAAACAAACAATTACAGACCCAGGATCAGCAATCTACAATTCAAAGGGCATGTCTGACTTGTCACCTGTTTTGTAAGTAAAATTGCCAATTTATCACACACACACACACACACACACACACACACACTGGGTATTCAAGCAAAGCCTTTGCATTGAGCTACATCCCCAGCCCCCTTTTCATTTTTCTTTTTTAATTTTGAGACAGACTTTCCCTGAGTGCCCAAGTTGCCCATTGTAGGCTCAAACTTGCAATTCTCCTGCCTCAGCCTCCAGGGGTGCTAGGGTTACAATCCTGCACCTCACACACTATTTATGCCTTTGCAGCACAACAGCAGAGTCCAGCAGTTGCAAAGAAACTATAGAAAGACAAAGCCAAACATATTTACTATTTGGCCCTCACACAGAAAAAATTTGCCAAATCCTGCTACAGAAAAACATCCCTCAAAAAAATAGATGCAAAATATTGACAAACCAAATTCTGCAGCATGCAAAAAGGATTATACACCATGACCAAGTGAGAGTTATTCCAGAAATGCAAGATCGGTTAAACGTCTGAAAAACAATGTAATATGCCAATTACTAGAAGCAGGAGAACATGGAGAAACTGGCGCTCTTGTGCATTGCTGGAGGGAAGATAAAATGGCCCAACCCGTTGGAACTGTTTGGCAGTCTCTGAAAAACAGTTAAACATACTCACCAGCAGTTGCTTCCTAGGAATTGAATCAAGAAAAACACAAGCGTATGCCCCCATGAGGACTTCTGTGTAAATATTCTTAAGGGCACTAATGCTAATGGCCCCGAACTGGAAAGAACCTAAATGTCCATCAGCAAGTGAATGAATAATTATAATTATTTCCATACAATGAAATATTATCTGACAACACACACAATACTAACACATCGACAACGTGGGAGAACCTCAGAGGCATTATAGTAAGTTGGGGGGGTCTCAGCCACAGCTCTCTTAGTCTTCTTAATTTTTTTGTTTTGTTACAGGGTATTACAGTGTAGTTAAGGCTGGCCTTGGACTCCCAGTGCTCCTCCTGCCTCAGCCTCCCTAGTGCTGGGATTACACGTGTGCAAAGCCACCACACATGGCTTTCTGTTGCCATTTCGGGCCAGGCGGTTCTGTGATGGAGGACCACCTTCATATTGTGTGACACAGTGGGGTCCTAGCCCTCCACCCACTCGGTGCCAGGACCCCACACACTCCCAGTTTTAACAACCAACTATGCCTTTGCTTGACTCCCAGGTATCTCCTAAAAGGGAACATCACCCCTGGTTTAAAACCACTCTGCTAGCCAGGCATGGTGGCTCACGCCTGTAATCGCAGCATTTAGGAGGCTGAGGCAGGAGGATCATTGCTATTTCGAGACCATCCTGGGCTACAAAGTGAACCCAAGGCCAGGCAGAACTGCATAGGGAGACCCTGTCTCAAAAAGACCAAAAACAAAAAAACAAAAAAAACCACTGTGCTAAGCAAAGAGCCCCGCTGCATAATTCCATTGACATGATTTCACTTATATGAAATAAAACATCCAGTGTGGGTGGGAACAGAGCATATTTGAAGATGAGCTCATGGGATGTTTGGGGAGTGGTGGAAATGTTGCACAAATGGACCATGGTGGTGTGCTGTAACTTGATATACATGTGTAAAAATAGCCATTGAGCCGGGCATGGTGGCTCAAACTCGTAAATCCCAGCACTCAGGAGGCTGAAGCAGGAGGGTTCCCACAAGTTCTAGGCCAGCTTGGATTACAAAGTGAGTTCCAGGCCAGCCTGAACTATATAGCAAAACCGTATTTTTAGAAAATTTTTAAATAGTCATGGAGATGCACGCTTACATTGGTGCATTTTATGGTGATTAAATTATCCCTTGGTGGACCTATGAAAAATACCCATGTCCTGGATTCTCAGCAGGAAAGACACAGGGTTTGCACAGCATACGGCATGCCTGTTTCCATCTGGGGAGGGTTAGCCTTGGAGCTGGCACCTAAATGAGCAAAAATGGCTTATCCTGGGTTTGGGTTGGTGCCAGTGTGAAGACACTGGCACCAGAGTGGCTGCAGCTGGGGGGACAGGAGCAGGGGTGTCCTGTCCTGCTCCTCTTCTGGCCTGTGTTTTGTTTTTGTTTTTTATCTTTTTGAGACAGGGTCTCACTACGCAGTTCAGGCTGGCCTTGAGCTCACTTTGTAGCCCAGGCCGGTCTCAAACTTGCAGTGATCCTCCTGCCTCAGCCTCCTGAGTGCTGGGATTACAGGAGTGCGTCAACATACCCGGCCTGTTTTGTTTTGCTTTAGTTTTTATCTCTCTCCTGGCCTCTGGCCTTTGGGTAACACCACAGCCACCCGCAGGCCTCCTCTGCCAGGGCACGGGCCTCATCAAACGCACAGCAGGCCGCAGCCCAGCACTGAGGCGTGGCTTCAGTGTAGGTCTACACTCCTCCCAGAGAACCCCTAGATTAGAGAGGCGAGTCCCTGCTTGTTCCACTGCCAAATTCCCAAGCACTTCCTTCTGTGTCCAGGGAGAGAAGGGCCCAGGCCCCGAGGCCAGCACACTGTTTCACAAACAAACACTCAGCCTAACAAGCCTGAGTTAGAGTTAGAGGCTGACAAGCACTGGCCTGTGAAGAGCACCTGACTCTCCCAAGGGCTTTCCTAGCTCTTAGATGGTCCCGTGTGCCCAGCACCTTTGCTGTCCAGGACAGAAGCGCCTGGCCCAACTACGCCAGCGGCCTCCACCGGGAGGGTTAGCCCAAACTGGGCTCCCGATCTTCATTCTGGAGAGTGGTGACTGCAGATGGCACAGAGGTGGTTCCCTGGGCGGGGCCAGGCTCCATGGGGACAAGCCAGCCTCTGAACCCGGGCAAGAGTGTTGTCCCAGGATCAGCCCTTCCCAATTGGGGCGACCTGCGCTCACCCCAGTCGCCAGCCTGGGGATGTTTGCCAGTGTCTGGAGATACTCTGTCCCCAGCTGATCACAACTGGATAGTGCTTTAGTGCGGAGCGGGTGGAAGCCAGGGCTGCCTCCGACATCCTGGCACAGGAAGGGGATCAGAGGAGATACCTGGCCCACATGCCGAGAATCCCGATTCTGTAGTGCTGTTTTCACCCAAGCAAATGCTATGCACACGCATGCACCCCGCCTCCCTTCAGGCCCCAGCTGATGGAAAGTCAGAGTGATTCAAAACCAGGACCGTCTGAAACATTGAGCGCAGGTAAATGTATCTATTTAACCTTAAGCTTTCAAAATATAGCAGCAGGTTATATCCTACGGCCAATCAAGTGCCTTCGTCACAGGGAATTTCAAACACAGGCTGGCTGTTCTTTTAACCACAAACTGAAGAAATACGTTTTCCTCCCCAGCCCAGCGCACATGTTTAATTACAAAAGGCTGAAATCGGAGCTCAGTTGGGGAGTGCGTGCTTAGCATGCGTGATGACCAGGGTTCAATTCCCAGCACTGAAAAGACAAAACAGAAACTAATCCCTACATGCAGGACACTCTGATATTTTCTATCTTATTTTGTTTACCTGTAATGCTAGTTGCAACTGGTAAATTGATTTTACCGCTCACAAAAATGTTGCAACCCTAAGATTTTTTTTTTCCTAAGGCAGTTATTTTATTTTATTTTTGAGACAGGGGCTAGCTATGCAGTTCAGGCTGGCCTTTAACTCACAGAGCTCCTCCTGCCTCAGTGTCCCAAGTGCTGGGATTACAGGTGTGCTCCACTATGCCGGCCTTACTGTTTTTATTTTGAGACAGTGTTATGGTTTATATCTAGATGTTCCCCAGGTGCCTCGTGTGCTCATAGGTGGTGTTTTGGAAGAGTTACCAGGAAGCTGGGTCCTGACACAGAGAGGAACCAGCCCGTCACTTCCTTGGTCTTCAGTCCTTGATGAAAGAATTGAGTCCAATCCCACAGGCACCCGCCTGGAAGTCTAGGAAGAATTCATCGTGAAGGAGGTAGACAGAGTTATGCCTAAAAGCAGAAAGGCTGCCAGTGCCACACACGTATCTACACTGGGTGTAAGTTTGAATATATTTACTCTTGGCTCGGGACAGCCAGGATAATTGTGATATTTATCTGCATTTCACTTAGGACTTACTTAGGAATTGTGAAATGATTTCCTGCCCCTTTTCGATAGTCAGTGTTTTCTCAAGGGCTTTAATCATGTAAGAAACTGACAAGAGATAAGTTTTGAATTTCTTTTTTTTCAAATTCATTTTATTTCAAAGAGAAAAAACATTCACAGCATGACAATCAGGGGGCAACAATGGTACATATGTTGCACATTGTCATCCCCAAGTCAGTCACTTAGAGCACAAGACATCTGCATTCAATTGTCCGAACAATACCAGCACAAATCTTTCTCTTCAGAAAACTCAGAGAAATCAGCAGTATAACTCTCTTAACTATTACATACTCATAAAGATATATTGTTTCTCTCAGCTCTCACTAGTGAGACAATACCATGTTTACATGTGTGTCTGATTTATTTCACTTATCAGTATGGTCTCCAGTTGAATCAATTTATCTATAAAAGTCTCTAGTTTATGCTTCTTTATGGCTGAGTAGTGTTCTATTGTATAAAAATACCATATCTTTTTTATCCATTTCTCAGTTTATGGGCGTTTAGGTTGTTCCTAAGATCTAGCTATTACAAATTGTGCAGCTATAAACATGCATGCACAAACATTGCTGTGATAGGATGTTTTTAATTCTTCTGGGAAGACACCCAGAAGGGGAATGAATAGTTAGGTTGAACGGGAACTCTAGTCCTAGCTTTTTGAGGAATCTCCACACTGATTTCCACAGTGGTTGCAGCAGTCTGCATTCCCACCAACTGCAGAAAAGGGTTCCTTTTTCCCCACAGCCCCTCCAGCATTTGTCATCAATTGATTTCTTGATAATAGCCATTCTTTCTAGGATGACGTAGAACCTCAGTGTTGTTTTAATTTGCATCTCTTGAATGATCAGTGATGTTGAACATTTTTTCATGTATTTATTTGTATTTCTTCATCTGAAAAATGTGTATTCATCTCAGATGCCTGTTTTTAGGTTGGATCTTTAAATCTGAGAGAACTGATTTTTTTTTTTTGAGTTCTGTATATGTTCTCGTTCTTGATAGTAATCCTTTGTCTGAAAAACAGCTGGCAAACATTTTCTCCCACATTCTGGGTTGTCTCTTCACTCTGTTGGTGGTTTCTCTTTCTGTGCAAAGCTTTTCAATAGTCTGGGATCCCAGTTGTTGATTCTTTGTGATAGTTCCTGTGCAATCGGGGTTTTGTTCATAAAGTCTTTGCCTACACCAATGTCTTCAAGAGTTTTACCTACTCTGTTTTCCAGCAGATTTAACATTTGTGTTTTAATGTTAAGATCTTTGATTCATTATGAATTTAGTTTAGTTCATGGTGAAAGATATGGGTCTATTTTTTATCTTCAACATGTGCAGAGCCGGTTTTTTCTTCCAGTGAATTTGTTTAGCACCTTTGTCCAAGATAAGGTGGCTTAGTATGTCTGGAGTTGTTTCTGCATCTTCTAATCTGTTCCATTGATCTTCGGGTCTATTTTATTTTTGTCAGTACCACTCTGTTTGTATCACAATAGTTTTGTAGTGTGCTTTTAAGTCAGGGATCATGATGCCCCATCTTGCCTTTGTTGCCCAGGATTGCCTTTGCTATTCTATGTGTCTTCTGGTTCCAGGTGAATTTTAGGATTATTTTCTCTATTTCCATGAGATGTGCTATTGGAATTTTCATTGAGATTGCACTGAATCTTTATAACAGTTTTGGAAGTATGACCATTTTCTCTATATTGGTTCTTCCTACCAAAGAGCATAGGATATCTCTACATTTTCTAATATCCTCTTCAATCTTCTTTTTCAGAACACTGTAGTTTTCAATGTAGAGGTCTTTTATATTCTTCATTAGATTGATTCTTAGGTATTTCATTTTTTTTGGATGCTATTGTAAAGGGTGTTGTTTGCCTGATTTCTCTCTCAGTGAGTTTTTTGTTCATGTATAGAAAAGCTATTGATTTTTGAGTGTTGACTTTGTATCCAGCTATGCTACTGAATTTGCTTATTAAATATAGAAGTCTTGGTGGAGTTTTTGACTCTTCTAAGTAGAATATTATATCATCTGTAAATAATGATAGTTTAACTTCTTCCTTTCCTATCTTTATTCCTTTTATTTCTTTCTCTTGTCTAATTCTCCTAGCTAAAATTTCCAGGACTGTGTTGAATAAGAGTGAAGATGTGGACATCTTTTCCTTTTTCCTGATTTTAGAGAGATAGTTTTCAATTTTTGTCCATTTAGTATGATGTTGGCTGTTGGTTTGTCATCGATGGCTTTTTATCAGATTGAGATAAAGACCATCTATTCCAATTTTCTGTTGGATTTTATCATGAATAGGTGCTGGACTTTGTCAAAAGCTTTTTCTGCATCTATTGAAATGATCATGTGATTTTTGTCCTTGGCTCTGTTAATATAGTGTATTACATTTATGGATTTATGTATGTTGAACCATCCCTACATCCCTGGGATGAATACCACTTGATCATGGTGTAGAATCTTCTTGATGATTTGCTGCATTCTGTTTGCCAGTATCTTATTGCGGATTTTTGCATGTATGTGCGTTAGGGAGATTGGCCTATAATTCTCTGTCTTAGTTGAGTCCTTTTCCAGTTTTGGTATCAGGGTAATGCTTGCTTCCAGGAATGAATTTGGGAATTTACTTCCTTTTCCATTGCATTAAAGAGTTTGAGAAGTAGTAGTGTTGGGTCTTCTCTAAATTTCTTGTAGAATTCAGCACTGAATTTTTTAGGGCCTGGGCTTTTCTTTGTTGATAGGCCTTTAATGACATCTTCAATTTCATTGATATTGGTTTATTTAGGATTTTTATATCCTCTTGATTCAGCTTTGGTAATTCGTATGTATCTCGGAGTCTGTCCATTTCTTCTGTATTTTCCATCTTACTAGAATACAACTTTTCAAAGTAGGTGTAGATGATCTTCTGGATTTCTGCAGATTTTGATGTTATTTCACCCTTTTCATTCCTAATTGTGTGGATTTGAGTCTTTACTTTCTTTTTTTGATACAGTTGGATAAGGGTTTGTCAATTTTTGTATTTGTCAATAATATAATTATTTGTATTATTTTTTAGTCTCCAGTGAGTTAATTTCTACTCTGATCTTTATAATTTGCTCCTTCATACAAGATTTTGGCTTAATCTTCTCTTCTTTTTCTAGAAGTTTGAGGTTCACCATTAAGTTGCTTATATGCGCTTGCTCTGTTTTCCTGATACGGGTATTTACTGCTATAAACTTCCCTCTTAAAACTGCTTTCAAGCCAGGTATGGTGGCCCATCTCTATAATCCCAGCATTTGGGGAGACTGAGGCAGGAGGATCGTTGCAAATTCGAGCCAGCCTGGGCTACAAAGTGAGCTCAAGGCCAGCCTGAACTACATAGTAAGATTGTTTCAAAAAGAGAGAAAAAAAAAAATAAAGACGGCTTTCATTGTGTCCCATAAGTACCAGTATGTTGTATTGTCATTATCATTCAACTGTAAAAACTGTCTAATTTCTTCTTTACTTTCATTCTTGACCCATTCAGGAGGGTACTATTTAATTTCCATGTGTTGATGAAGTTCTTGTGGTTTCCTTTGGCATGGATTTCCAGTTTCATTGCACTGTGGGATAATTTCAATTCCTTTATATTTATTTAAGCATGTTCTATGAGCCAGTATATGGTCTGTTTTGGAGAACACTCCATGTGCAGCTGAAAAGAATGTGTATTCTGATGTTGTGGGGTGGAACACTCTGTAGACATTTACTAAGTCCATTTGTTCAAAATTTCAGTTCAGTTCTAATATTTCATTATTGATTTTTTGTCTAGTTGATCTGTTGTTTTGTGACAGTAGGGTATTGAGGTCCCTCATTACAATTATATTAGTGCTCTTTGATTTTTTTGTTTGTTTGTTTTGAGACAGGGTCTCACTATGTAGTCTAGGCTGGCCTTAACCTCATGGCAATCCTCCTGACTCAGCCTGCAAATACTGAGATTACAGGCATGTGCCACCATTCCTGGCTTATTTGATTTTTCATGACCATTAATATTTGTTGTATATAGTTGTGTGTGCTGGTATTTGGTGCTTAAAAATAATGATAGCTATCTCTTCCTCTTGAATTTTTCCCTTTACAAGTATGTAGTGGCCTTCTTTGTGTCTCTTAATTAGTCTTGGCTTGAAATCCACTTTTGTCTGCAAATAGCATAGCTATCTCTGCTTTTTTTTCCTCATTCCTGTCACATAGAATATTGTTTTCCATCCCTTGACTTTCAGTCTGAATTTCTTTTTGAATCAAATGTGTTTCTTGTATGCACCATATTGTTGGATCTTGCTTCCTGATCCCTTCCTTTGATTGGTGAATTGACACCATTAACATTGATGGTTATAACTGATATGTATTGACTTATCTTTCTCATATTATTTTCTTATTGTTGGCTCCCACCTCTCTTTTTTTCCCCTCTCCTTTGTTTGTTTGCCTGGCCTGGTGGATTCCTTCTGTTGGGGATCATGGAGAAGTAGCCCTTGTTATCTCTTTCTAGAATGTCCTTCAGAACAGTTTGAATGCTGGTTTGGAGGTCATAAATTTCCTCAGATGTTCTTTCTCATGGAAGTATCTCATTTCTCCATCAATTTTGAAAGATAGCTTTGTGGAGTACATCAATCTGGGTTGAAAGTTGTTTTCCTTTAGAACTCGGAATCCTTCACACCAAGCTCTCCTTGACTTGAGAGTTTGTGTTGAGAAGTCAGCTGTAATGCTGTTGGGCTTTCCTTTATAGGAGATTTGTTTCTTTTCCCTAACAGCTTTTAATATTCTATTCTTGGGGGAATTTCTGGAATCTTGACTATGATATGCCTGGCTGTAGATTTTTTTTTCGTCATAGCTAATTGGAGCTCTATATGCCTTGCTTATCTGTATGACAAATTCTTTTTCTCTACCAGGAAAGTTTTCTGCTATGACATTTGTGAACACTTTTTAATGTCATTTGTGGTGTTGCCTTTTTCATTGACTTCAATCTTAGGTTATTTGTCTTTGTCTCATCTAGCAGCTGCTGGATTGATTTTTCATTGTCTCTTGCTATTTTTAATAAATCTTTCTTTTCCTGGTTGCTAACTGCAAGCCTGTCTTCAGTACCTGAGATCCTGTCCTCACATTGACCTGATCTGTTTTTAATACTTTCAATGGAACATGTATTCTCCTGGATATCTGCTTGAATCTGCTTTCTGGATTCCATTTCCTGCCTATGCTGAGTTTCCATAGTTTTCTTTCTTTTTTTCTTTTTTTTTTTGTACAAGGGATCGAACTCACAACCTCACGCTTGCCAGGCAGGCACTTATGCTGCTGAGCTAAATCCCCAGCTCCATAATTTTCTTAAGCTCATCTATTTTTTGTTTGTTTGTATCTGCTGTAGCATCACTAAGTGTAGTCTGTATTTTGGACTCCATCTCGGTAGTGATCAGAGAGGTTACTTCTGATTTCATTTTTTTCCAGAACCTCATTCAGTTGCTTCGTTGTTATCACTTCAGAGAGGCCTGGTGGGGGCTTTCAGATTGTCCCGCCTTATTGCCCCCTGGATTTGCTTTTGGTGAGCCGCTTGTCTGGGGTTGCATCTTGTTTAAGTGTCTTCTCATTTTCTTTTCTTTTTTTAGTTTCATCCCTGAGGTGATGCCTGTAAGTTGCCTGTGGTGGGTTGCTTTATTGGTAGCATTTAGAACCCTTAGGTAATCACTACCTATCTGAAGTATCTTCCAGGTGTGGCTGGTTTTGGGGTTTTGAGTCTGTTGGAAGATCTTAACTCTTCAATTTGTTGGAGATGAGAAGCTGTTGCTTGTTGGCCCAGTCCCTGGATTTTTGGCACTGTAACACAGTATTTTCTGTGACCCTTAGTCCTGGAATACCAGGAGCAACAACTGTCTACAACAATTACGTCAGTTTTGGCTGTAGTGGTAGCAGTGGTATCAAACACAGCCTAGAAGATGACAAACTGAGCTAGCCCTTAATTTGCCACTTGTAACCATATGAATTAGATTTGTGATTATATAACAAAATCTTTTTTTTTTTTTTCTGTATCAGGGATCAATCTCATGACCTCATGCTTGCCAGGCAGGCACTTATGCCACTGAGCTAAATCCCGGCCCCATATATAACAAAATCTTAAACAAATCAAAAAATTATATGCAGTATATAAGTCCTTAATATGTCAATTTTGCCCTCAAGGGTTAAAATTTAAAATGGATTAAGGAGAACATAGAGAAGTAGAAGAGGAAGAGATATTAGAAACAAGATTAGAGGACAAAAGGGGATCACACCAACTTTGGGAAACCAGTGCAGAAGACCAAAAGAAAAAAATAAAAGAGATAAGAGGAAGAACAGAACAGAACCACAACCACCGAGAGGTTAGGAACCATGTTCACACTCATATAAAAACAACAAAGGAGGGCCAGGGATTTAGCTCAGCAGCATAAGCGCCTGCCTGGCAAGCGCGCGGTCATGAGTTTGATCCCCGGTCCAAAAAAAAAAGAAGGAGAAAGAGGGAAAAAGAAAGAGTGCACTTCCATGATTTACTCTGGTTTCACTAGTAGACAACCTGTGGAAACAGAACCCAAATCGTGCTGATCTGTCCCGTCAAGCCAGCAGTAGCTTTTTGGCGGGGTAGTGGACAGTCTGAGGAGGCCTTCCTCCAGACCAGACACCCGGGGCTCACTGCTGTCCAGCAGTTTCCAGGGGTCTGGGCCCAGCCAGGAGCTGCTAGACAGTGGACAGTCTGAGGAGGCCTTCCTCCAGACCAGACACCCGGGGCTCACTGCTGTCCAGCAGTTTCCAGGGGTCTGGGCCCAGCCAGGAGCTGCTAGACAGAGCTGGCAGCAGTTCTGGGTTCTGTGCTCAGCGGGCCATCTCCAAGATGGCGCCCAGCTGATCACTCTCACAGGAGGACCAAGAAACTCAACAGAGGCCAGGACCGTTTTCCTTCCCACTCTCTTAGGGGCAGGGCTGTGACACCCAGGAATATGATGTGCCTTGTCCTGGAGTTAGATGGCCCCATGGCCAGGTATTAGAAGGGACAACACACAGTGTGTGACATTAGGGTGTCACTGCACTCTGTGGGAGCGCTTCAGGTTTGAGACCTAAGAGATGTTTGCAAATGTGTGCTGCTTTGATGTCTGTTTCTGAGCCCTACTGGCTGTACAGCTATTGTGGACACCTCCCCGGCCTTTGTCCCCAAGGCCTCCTGGTGTCTGACTGCTTGCCCCGCAGGGGTATTACCAGACGGACCTGCTGTTAGGAGGAGGCGAGTGGTCACTGGGGGTGTGCGTTGGAAGGGTTTACCTCCCTCCTACTCCTCCGTTCTCCCTCTGCTTCCTGCACGCCCTGAGGTGAGCAGCTACTCCTCCGCCAGGCCCCTCCCGCCTGCTTGGACCATCAGACCACAGACTGAAACCTCTACACACTGTAAGCCAAAGACAGCACTCTTCCTGTAAGTCGTGAGTGTCCAGCACTATATCTTAGCAATGAGGAAAGTGACTGAGACAGACAAGGTCTCACTGTCACTCAGTTGCCCAGCCTGGGCTCAAACTCTTGATCCTCCTGCCTCAGCCTCCTGAGTGCTGCTGGGATTTGTGGTTTGCACCACCACTCCCGCCCAGAAACTAAATCTTAAACACATCTGTTCTCTAGGTCTCTTCTTGACAGGAAACCAGCCCAGCAAAACCACGTTCTACTATGTGCACTATAGAAGTCAATTTCAAAAGCTACATACCTGTAAGCGGACGCAGGAGGCTGAAGCAGAAAGACTGAGTTCAAGGCAGTGCAGTAAAATCTCAAAATTAAGATGAAAAGTCAAAAGTGTGCAAAGAGCGTGGTTCTGGGGCGCAGGCTTCTGAGGCAGGTAGCTTGGTCTGAACCTCAGCTTCACCACTTGCCAGCTGTGAGCCGAGTACAAGGGTCCCTCTCCTGTCTCCGCCACCCTTTCCTTGTCTAAACTGGAGGTAACAAGGGCTCTGAAGGATGTTGAAGGAATCACTGCTGTGAAGCATCCAGACCAGAGTCTGGCCCACGGTGAAGCACAGGCGCTAGCCAGCATTAAAACAATTCCTTAGCGTGCGGCCCACACCCCGCGCGCCAGGAGTTTTGTGCTTTTGTTTTCTTGCAGTACTTGGAATTCAACCCAGGACTCCACACGTGTGAGGCAAGCACTGTGGCACTGAGCTACACCCCAACGCTTTTTTACTTCTTTGAGACAGTCTCACTAAGCCGCCCAGGCCGGCCTTGATCTGGCGATCCTTCTGCCTCAGTCTCCCACATAGCTGAGGTCACAGGCGTGCGCTGCTGCACCCACCTGCCATTGGGGGGGGGTTTATGTTTTTGTTTTGTTTCGTTTTGTTTATTTAAGGCAGCATCTGACTATGTAGTCAGAGTTGGCCCCACGTAACCCATATGCTCACCCTGAGCTCACTACCCTCCTGCCTCGGCCTCCCTCATACTAGCATCTCAGGCAGACACTGCCACATCTGAGAGCACCGCATTGGTTTTGTCTTTAAACGCCTCCTGTTTCCCGCTGAACCAGGGTCACAATGTGGTGGGATTTCTTCCCTTTTTCCTCTCTGAGGGGAAAAAAATCATTGAGTTCAAATCTTTTCCTTTCCCTTCTCTCCCTTTTTTTTTTTCAAAATGTTCTGAGAGCAAAAGTAATAAAATTTCCAACGGACTGCCTGGAATGACATGGGGAGCTGTAATTTGCATGATAAAGATGTATTTCCCTTTATAAAGTTCATCAGCAGAATTAATGACAAATAAAGGGGCGATCCAATTAAAGTTCCCCGTCCATTAACAACCTCACCGCACCGGCAGGGCAGGAAGCTTAGCAGGGGCGCTGAAGCTGCGGTGATTTCAGTATTAAAAAGACTGGAAGGCTGCTATTAGAATTCCAGGGAAAGAGACTGCGTGATCTTCGTCAGCGGAGTCGGCCCGTCCCCCCACCAACCCCGGTTCCCGGGCTTTTTCTTGTTCATGCAAATGAGTTGTCAAGGGTTGATGGGCGGCATCGTAATCAAAGAAAACAAGTTTGCCCTTTAAAGCGGAAGAGGTAATTTGGCTGAACGCAAATTGGAAACATTTCAGAAAATGTCGCCTCCGTGGCTGCTTCCTGCAGGATTCTGGCGTTTTGATTTATGCCCAGGAGCTGCGGGGACAGCATGGAGCTGCCATTAATACTGGGTTCACCTTCGCCCGCCAGGGCCTTAGGCAAGGATCCTTCTTCCCCCTGGAGAACTCGGTCTGCAGGAAAAGCTGCAAAGGGACTCATGACCGCCCCGAGGTGACGCCCTTCTTGGCCTCGTCCTCAGCTCCCAAAAGGGCCTCTGGTTTGGGACCATTTTAGCCTCATCAAGGAACAGAAGCAACCGTAGCCGCTGATGCCTGCCGGTTTCTTTGTGGTTTTGTGTGGTGCTAGGATTTGAGCCCAAGGCCGCCTCACTGAGGTAGGTCCTCAGCCAGACTGGGTCTCGAGTCACTCAGTTACCCAGGCTGGGCTAACACTTGTGACCCTCCTGCTTCAGCCTCCTTAGAGTGCTGGGATTATTGCATGGGCCACCATGTCTGACTACCCTAAATTTTTTTTTTCTTAATTTCCTATCTTTCTTGCCATTTACTCTTTGGTTTGGTGAACTGAGGATAATTTTTTTGTTCTGGTTTGAATTTTCTTGAGACAAGGCTTTGAGTTTGAGGTTCACCTGCCTCAGCCTCCGGGATGGTAGGATTACAGATGGGCCACCACCCTCGGGTTGGAGATAATCGTTTGTGGCTTTAAATGTCCCTTCCTTCTCCTTTGGATTTACATCTCCATCCCAGCTGCCCTGCTCTCAGGTTGCTGGCGGCCGTGATAGCTCATCAGCTCAGGTGTCTGATCACAAGCGACAGAAGCCGACCCTCGCTAAGCGAAAGGGTGGAGAGAACCCGGAAGAAGCAGCCTCAGACCGACGGGAGCCAGCGTTCTGGGCTTCTGGGAAGCAGGATCTTCAGGGACAGCCTGGAGCATTCCCAGGCCTGTGGCCCGGCTCTTCGGCTGACAGTGTCACAAAGACCGCTGTGTCAGCTTGCCGTCCGGGTGACAGAAGAGCCCAGGGGACCAGCTCAGAAGGAGGAAGTGTTCCTGTTGGCGCACAGGGTCAGGGGCTCAGACCGTGGCCAACTGGTTCCATGGCTTTGGCCTTGTGGTGAAGCAGAAGTATGGAGGCAGAAGCTCATAGTAGAGGAAAGTGCTCCTCAGGAAGGGCCAGGAGTGAGGGCCCCAGGCCTCCGCGGGCCTGGCCTCCCCCCACTAGGCCCCGCCCCCTTCCAACACCGCGCTGGTGGGGGCTAAGCGCTCAGCACACGGACTTTGGAGGACAAAGAGTTCCTTTGTCATGCATCAAACCCTAGTGACTTTGTTTAAGCCAGGAGTGGTGACCGCACCTGTAATCCTAGTACTTGAGAGGCTGAGGCAGGAGGATTGCTGTGTGTGAAGCCAGCCTGGGCTGCATGGTGAGCTCAAGACCAGCCTGAACCACATAGGGAGACCCTGTCTCAAAAAACAAAAAATAAACAAACCCACACCCACAGTGAAACAAAAATGGCACAAGTAACCGTAGTGGTCAGATTTCCTGTTGCTGAGGCGCTGTACCCAGCACCGCGGCTTGCAGGAGGAAAGGGCTGACTCGGCTCACGGCGTCAGGGCTTCAGTCGGTGGAGAGCTGGCTCTGCGGCGGCAGCGTCAGGGCAGGAGGATGCGGACAGCAGCCAGGGAGCAGCGTCAGAGCCGGGGGCATGAACCGGCTGTCATCTCTGTGCCATCCCAGACACACCCACATGGCCCCACCAGCAGCTGCCCGATGGTCAGCCTGACACAGTGGGTTACCCTCCACCGTGACCAGTAGTGGCAGCAGCAGGTATTTTTCCAGGGCGATGGCTGGCTTCTCAGCCCCCTGGAAACAGTAGTGACCAAAGTGGGCAAGGCCCTGCGCTCACTGGGGCCTGCTCAGGAAAGACGGGTGAGGGGCAGGGACCGAGGGGCGGGCTGAGGTGGGGCTGGGCCGAGCCTGAGATCCCGAGCCGTGGGCGGGCACGGGTGCATCGCAAACCAGCTCCAGAACTGAGGTTTCTGCTCCCCGGGCCGGGGCTCAGTATTTACTGAGCGCCCAGCGTCTGACAGCTCTTGTACTAGAACTTCGCAGCGATCCTGCGGAAGCCTGTGTCACAGCCGGGGAGTCCGGGCTGGTGGCACTAAATAAGCAGCCGGAGTCACCTGCCAGGACTGGCGCCCAAGCGGGGCTGCCGCAAAGCTTCCGCTCTCGGCCACGAGCTACGGAGCCCACATAAGTTCGTGCCCCGCTGTGGATTTTTCCGAAGTGCTCTTTTAATGAGCTTATTATTTCGTAATTGTAGACTTACAGAAAAACTGCCAGCGCAGCCCGATGCGTTCTGCATGCCCGCCACTCAGCGCCCCCTAACGTTCACATCTTGTAAATACATGCTCTGTGGTCACCACTGGGAAATCAACTCTGCCACAGTACTGATAAGTGACGGTCACCTTGTGTGGTTTCTCCAGTTGTCCCATTGATGTCGTTTTTCCCACTCCGGGATCCTGTCAGGGTACAGCATTGAAATTTCAGTGAAATTTTTTGGGGGGTTGTTTTATTTTGTTTTGTTTTTCTCAGGCAGGCTCTTGCTGTAGTCCAAAATGGACTTGAACTCGCTACATAGACCCAAGCTGGCCTCAAACTCATGATCTTCCTGCCTCAGCTTCCTGAGTCTAGGGTTACAGATTACAGATTGTGCCACCACACCCAGGTCCATCACCACTTTTTTTTTTTTCTTTCTCAGGCTGGCCTTGAGCTCACTTTGTAGCCCAGGCTGGTCTCAAACTCACAGCGATCCTCCTGCCTCAGCCTCTCAGAGTGCTGGGATTTCAGGTGCGCGCCATGCCTGGTTTAACCACCATTTTTTTTTTTAAATCAACACTCAAAAATCAGTGACAGGGCTGGGGATTTAGCTCAGAGGCTTAAGCGCCTGCCTGGCAAGCGCAAGGTCATGAGTTTGATCCCCGGTACAAAAAAAAAAATCAGTGACAACATGCTGTCCCTCATCCCGTCTGCCCCCTCCCACCCTGCTGATCTCTGCAGGCTGCAAGGCTCTGAGTCCCCTGTCCCTCAGCTGCAGCCAGCAGGAAGCACCAACAGAGGAGGTAGCAAAGGGGAGGAACTGGGTTGTCTCCACTCAGCTTTGGGCTGTCAGCCCTGCTTGTCACCTCCTCCTTAGGTGGCGGCTTCCCGACTCTGACAGTTGCTGGGTGACTTCACCTCCCCAGACCCCGTACGCCTGCCAGCTCTCCACCAGCTGTGCAGCCCGATCCGGTACTTAGGCCTTGGGTGGGGCTGGTGCTGCCAGGCTGCCCCGGGTTCCGTCCTTAGGGCTCCTGGAGCTTCCTGCCCGACGCCTGTACCTGGAACCCATCTCCACCCTTGCCTTCCTATCTGGTGGCTCAAGTGCTGTCACCAAGCTAAAAGCTGCTCTCAGGGAAAGGTTCTCAGTGAGCACAGCATGCCAAAGATGACCGTCACTGTCGACGGTGTGGCCATCTTGGTGACACTGGCCATGGGGATGGCATCGTGGCGCTCATGCCCTCTCCTTCCATTACAGGGCTGTGCGGACAGAAAGCACATCAAGAGGCGCGCAGAGACATGACTGCCCCCAACACGGCCTCGGACACCCTGGCCTCAGGCCCCCTCTGCCAAGCCCCTGATGTCAGCCGAATCCCACTGAAGACAGAGCTGTCTCTGAAGCCGGCTGAGCCCCTGAAGCCCTTGGTCCCCTCCAAGTCCAAACTGGCCACCATCGAGGCCAAGAGGATCATGTCCGTCCTGGACGAGGCCATCTACAAGGTGGAGCTGGTCACCCTGCTGTGTGACGCAGTGGGCCACCCGGAGGCCCTGGTGGGAATGCGTGAGGACCTCACAGGGGCACTGAGGGAGCACGGGACCCTCTGCCAGGCCCTGCTGGAGAGCGTGGGCAACCTGCAGGAGAAAGCAGAGCGGCTGCAGGAGGAGGAGGAGGACGCCGAGGAGGCCTGGCTCTGTGACCGCCGTCTCTCCCTGGAGCTGCACAAAGCCAGCCTCCCGCCGCGCATGCAGCAGGTCAGGGACTCCACCAAGAACATCCTGAGGCTCTTGCTGGCCGACCCGCAGGCCACCAAGCTCCTGCTGCTGCAGGGGTTCCGCCGGAGCACAGGGGCCCAGCGCTTCATGGAGGGCCTGGTGGAGCTGCGGGGCCTCCTGTTCGAGAAGCTCCTCACCAGCCCCATGCAGGCACGGGAGAAGGCCCAGTTCCTGCAGGACATCAGCAGACGGAACCAGAGAAACCAGGAGGCCATGGACATGCTCAGGAAAGAACTGGCGGCGAGGCAGACGAGCAGGGACGCAGAGGTATGGCGCCCAGCACCTTCCCGTCACTCGAGGAGCCATGCAGCTCCGTGGTCCCCGTCTCTGGTGGGTGGGAATCTTTTGAGTGATGGAAATATCTCTGTTCCATCCATTTAGTCCACCAAGTTTGGAGCACTTCCTGGGGGAAGTAAATAAACCCACATGGTCTCACCCTCACAGGGTTTACAGTCGAGGAGGTAGGGATTAAGAAACTCAATTACAGTTTTGAGAAGTATAATAAAGGGTAAGTACAGGGTGCTAGAAGAGAATGAGACAGGAGAACTAAATGGGGCCCCAAAGGGTCAGGGAATTTGAAGTCAAAGCATGAAGACTGAGAGAGAGTGAGCCAGCCAAGAGGGGCACAGAGAAACGAACTCCCAGGCCAGGATCTGACAGACTATTCCACAGAGGGCCCCGCAGACGTACATGAGGCTCTGTGAGCTGTATGGCCCAGTACACCACACAACCCTGACAGTACTCAGTCAGCTGCTAACATTACTCTGCAGACCAATGGGCCGTGTTCCAATAAAACTTGATTTGTAGCCGGGTGTGGTGGTGCATGCCTGTAATCCAAGCACTCCGGGAGGCCGAGGCAAGAGGATCCCAAAGTCAAGCTCAGGCTGGGCAACTTAGCAAAAAACCTCACAATAAAAATGCAAAGGTCTAGAGAAGCAGGAAGCAGTGGTCGAGTGCCCCTGGCTTTAATCTCCAGCTTCTCACAAATAAACAAAACCCCACCATACCTGAGCAAAAGGCAGGGGAAAGACAAGAGAGGGCAGGGACAGATGACTCGGGGCCTTGTGTCCTATCAGTGGATCTGGGCTTTGTCCTGTGAGCAAGGTAAACCGCAAGGGTGGAAGTGCTAGATTTTTTTTCAGTGGTGTGGTCCGGACCGAGCTTTAAGGGAAGCGGTAGCCTGACCCCCAGCTTTAAGTGTCTGCCTCTGTAATGGAAACGCTGGCGCTGGCAGGTGGCCCTATCTCAGGCTGTCGCCGCCCATTTCGGTTTTTCCGCTTGGCCTCTCTGCTGTCCCCGAGTGGCCCTGCGAGGGCGCCACCTGGAGGCTGCAGGCAGCACTGCCGCGGGTGTCTCGGTCACACCAGGCAGAGGGGCGCTGGGAAAGGTAGTCTAGGGTCGAGGCCAAACGCCGGGCTGCACAGCCTCCAGAGGAGAGCAGGTCGGGGCTGGTAGAGGGCCCGGGTGGTCACAGACTCACTCCATCTTCATCCCGCGCACAGAGCAGAGATCCAAGGCCCTGGGAAGCTATGCGCCCTCTCCCGCCCTGCGTAGTTGTCTCTGAGGCCATCGTCAGTTTGTTAACAAACACTTGTACGATTATTATCATTATTGTGTGTGTACTTGAGATTGAACTCAGGGCCTGTGCACTGAGCTACATCTCCAGCCTTTTTGAGCTGAGCTCATGAAATTGCCCATGCTGGACTCTTACAATCCTCCTGCCTCAGCCTCCCAGAGTGCTGGGATTATAGGTGCTCAGCGTTGTATGATGATTTGATTTAGGTCTGTGTCCCCAACAAGAAAACAGGGCCCTGTCCTCGGTGAGCCCGGCGCTGTGTGCCATGCTTGTGTTCCCTCATGTAAGATTGGAGGGGACACTGTCTAGGTCAGGTTGAGGACGATGACTTGACGCTTGGGCTCTTGGACTTGGACCGGTCCTTCCAGGTGGGCAAACTTCCTCACGACACTGAGCCTCAGTGTGGAATGAGGGATGATAGTGGTCAGGAGTTGTTGGGGGCTGTGGCTGGCTCCCCAACCCCCAAACGGGTGCATAGCAAAAGCTCAAAGGGATGAGACATGCGGCGTGGTCTTTAGAGCTGCAGGAGGAGGGAGATCCTCGGCAGAGCTTGTAACTCTGCTAGCCGCCGGCCGACTGACCCTGGGCAGCCTGTATTTAATCAGAACGAGCAAGGAGCTGAGTGGACAGTGGAGGAAACCTGAGCAGGACCTTGGGAGGGGCTCAAGGACCCCTCAGAGCAACAGACGATGCTAATTAAGGAGAACTATCCAGAAAGTCTCCAGGTGGCCTCAGCCGTGGCCCCTCTTGCCCCCTGAGGTGTCTCCTTGTTCTCAGTCCAGCCGTGCCCAGGCCACGCCACAGCCCTGCACGTGTACTCAGCTTAACGGCTCCAACAAGGTGTGTGGTGGAGATTTGGCACGAAAAGCTCTGATGCTCAGGGCACTGCCCAAGCCGAGCATGAAGCCCCACCCCCAGGGCGGCCCTGCGCGCTGTGTGCCGGAGCCCCCGTGGCCCTGCTTTCCACCGGTGCCAGCCACTGCTGCAGGGTGTTCAGAGGCCACAGTGTCCGGGAGAGGCCTTTGGAGCCTGCGTATAAAACAGCGCCATCCTCAGGCCCGGCCTGGTGGCTCACACTAGGTTCAATCCTCAGTACCAGAAGGGAAAAAAATACCACAAATGACAAAACAGTGCCACCTCCCGACCCCATTGCTGTTTCAGAGTCAGCCCAGGATGGGGCACAGCCAGGGACTGGCTGGCAGGGAGCTGCCCCAGGGCGATCCTGGCAGCCGGTGGTGTTGACCCCGCACCTTCCTGCTTCGTGCCAACTTCTAGACCCTCCCTGTGTGCCTGGGGCGGGGGGGCATCAGGGCTGTCCCAGACCCGCGAGGGGTGGCGCGGAACACGGGCTCTGGCTCAGACACATTCGGCCTCCCTGGGCCTCAGTGTCCCCTCTGGTCGGCAGTCACGTACGTGGCGGAAGGTGAGCGGCGGGAGCTGAGGGAGCCGTCCCCCCCCCCCCCCGTCAGGTGGAGAAGGAGAACTTCGTGATCCAGGAGCTGAAGAACCACCTGCACCAGGTGCTGAAGCTGGCGGGGCACAGCCTGCTGCGCACCAAGCAGGAGGCTGAGAGGCAGCAGAAGGTGGACCTCCGCGCCTCGCAGGCCCGGCTGGCCAAGACGCAGCAGGAGATCCTGGTGCTGCGCTCCCAGTACCACAACCTGGTGTCCGAGAACCACGAGGCGGAGCAGGCCCTGCGCAAGGTGCCCGAGGCCGGGCGGGGAGGGGACCCAGCAGGGCTGGCGCGGTGCAGGGAAGCTGGAGCTGGGGTGGCTGGGACAGTGCTTTCTCAGAGTTGCCGCAGGCTGGCCTGGTGACCTCATCTCCTCTGACCCTGCGCCGGTGACCGTCCCCACGGTCTCAGGTGCAAAAGATCACGGTAGCCGTGAACGTGGGGCGAGCTGAACTGGACCCTCACAGCTTCTGTGTTAACAGCCTGGCTATGAGAATGAGGAAGCCAGGGGTGAAGAGAGCGGAGGTGATGGGGCTCGGAAGGGCTGAGGACAGGGATCACTTCCCAGCTCCGCCACCATCCGGGCCAGCCCAGGACCAGCACACAGCGGCTCCTCGAGCTTTCGCTCCCGAAGGGTCCCGTCCCGGCACCCATCTCGTCCCAGGCCTTTGCTGTGCCTCCCCCAGGTGGAAGGTGCAGATGGCCGCACTCATCCTGGTGGGTAGAGCTGGGGCTCACAGCCCACCCACAGGTTGAGAACCTCTGCTCTGTGGCAGGGTCTCACTGTGTAGTCCAGGCTGACCTTGAACTCAGTATGGAGCCCAGGCTGGCCTGGAACTCAAGGCGATCCTCCCGCCTCAGCCTCCTGAGTACTGGGATCATAGGGGTGCACCACTGCACCCAGCAACATACCATATCTTGGTCCCTTTTACTTCCTTTTCCCCTGCCCTCCCTCCTGTCTCTCCTTCGTCCCTTCTCATTTCCACAAAGCCTGTCTCCTCGTTTCCTATTATCTACCTCTTATTTTGCTCTTTAAATTATGTATACTTTGCATTTCTCATATAAAAGAATCCATTTGATATTTAACCTGGCTGATTTCCCTCCCTCCTGCCCTTCCTTCCTTTGTAGACAGTCTTGCTGTGTAGTCTGGACTGGCCTCGAATTCACAATGACCCTCTTGTCTCAGCCTGTCAATTTCTTAGATCACAGGCATGCACCATCATGTCCAGCTGATTTCTGTTCTTTAATCACCAGCAGCCTGTCCCCACCTCAAGGCCTTTGCACATGCCACTTCCTCCGCCTAGAATGTTCTGGACCTACACTGTTCTCTTATCACCTTAGGCAGTCGAGTTAGTGTGTCTGTGCCTCAGTTTCCTCATCTGTGAAATGGGCAACTGAGGACTCCTCCAGTGAGTGGGTCAGGCAGAGAGAGCACTGCGCCTGTGATCACAGTGCTCCAAGCTGGTCACGACTTATGCGACCCCCACCAGACAACCGACGACTGTTTGGACTTCGCTTTTTTTCAGAAAAAATATAAAGTGGAGACAGAAGTTGAAAATTGGATCCAAAAATATGACACAGAGATGGCGGAAAAGCAGGTACTTGTTGCTAAGTCTCTTTCTCATAGTTTTCCAAGATGCTGGAGGCCTGGGGTAGGAGCCCAGGATGTCCTCGATCTGGGCCACATTCCCAGCCTCCCCTGGGCCCCTGCGGCAGGCTCAGGATGCCCCAGCCCCGGCAGGGCCTTGGCTCCGGCTCCGCCATGTCCCGCCCTCCTCCTCCCAAGCCCTCTCCTCCTGCAGTGCTCCCACCCGCTCACCTGTTCAGACCCCCACCTCTATCACTCTATGGTCTCTGAGGGCCGAGGAGGCCAGGTGTGAGGAAACCAAAGCCCCCTTTATCCTCCAAGAGGCCAATCTGTGACACTTAGCAGCTGTGTGACCTCGAGTCAGGCCTGGCCCTCTCTGGTCACGAGAGGCCGCCACCTCCGTCTTGGGTCACGGTGGGATCCGTGGTTGCATGCAGGAGTGGTAACTTACAAGTAGGGGAACTTCTGGGCCACGACCCGTTCCGGGTAACACTGGTGACCCACGGGGCTGATCTCGGAGCCCTGGCCACATCCGAGGCCCTGGGTTCCACGCCGGCCTGCACCACAGAGTCCAGGAAGGACCACGGGTTGTGGTTGGCAGGGACCTTGTCCACCGGGAGGTGCTCCTTGGGTGTCAGTGAGACAGGGGACAGAGGAAGAGGCGCCAGGAGGGCAGGAAGCTTGTGTGACAGCGGCGAGCTGCAGCTGGAGAGAAGCAGGGCCTGGGAGCAGCCCCCGGCAGTCCCAGCTACCCCGTCACTGCGAAGCTCACAGCTCCCTCGGCCACAGCGGCCACTCCTGGGTCCCCTCTGTGCACTGGGTCCCTTGTCCAGTACTTTGCATCCAGCAGGCCGTTTGACCCTGGCTTTGGAGCTGTCCTCACATCTCAACCAAAGGCTTGAAAGCCGAGGTCCCTCCGGGTGCCGGGTGCCGTGGGGCCGCCTCTTATCCGGGTTTTTTCTTCGTCCCCATTTGAGTTCAGTGGGCTCCTGCCCGGGGCAGGCAGGGCCGGCCCGTCCCGCCTGCCTCCTCCTGGGAAGGCCGGGGTGCAGGGGGTGCTCGGAGCTGTGCCCGGCCCACTCTACTCCACCAGGAAGAGTTCGAGGACCTGGACATGATCCACCGAGAGGAGAGGCAGCAGCTGGAGGCGCTGCAGCAGCGGTACCAGGTGCTGGTGGAGGAGTTCAACCAGATCCAGGCCGAGCGCGAGGCCAGCTCCAAGAAGAGGCTGGAGGCGGAGCGCGAGATGCTGCGCATGGTGCGGGCGGCCACGCTGATCCAGGCCCTGTGGAAGGGCTACCTGGCGCGCTCCGTGCTGCGCTCCAGGAGGAAGAAGCGCGGCAAGGGCAAGGGCAAGGGCAAGGGGCGGGGCAAGAAGTGAGCTCCCGGCCGGGGCCAGGGCCAGGGCGCCCCGCCATTCTCGGGCTTCAGTGGCGTTTTTCAATGAAAAGAATTAAAGTTTTAAATCGCATTCAAGGCAACGCTCTCAATACACCCTCCTCCACCCCAAGTCATGGCCGTGGGCAGCCAGTCCAGCGGTGCAGCCTCGGGTGGGACCAGGACCGGGCTGCAGCCCCTTCCGTCCCTTCCGGAAGCTGTAGCAGCCTCAACGGGCAAGTCTCGTGCCACAGCAGCAGGGCGTGGGTCACAGCTGCCCGCCGTGGGGGACACAGAAGTGGGCAGACAGTACCAAAGGAGCCTCATTTCAGGCTGCCAAGCTCGGGGACCCACAGGCCACACCCCCCTTAGATGGTTTCCCAGTCCCCACAACTGCCAAGGACCAGGTGGCACCATAGGCCCCTGCACTAGTGCACATGCAGAGGGGAGGGGGCCTTCCCAGTGCAGGAGGGCAAATGAGAAGTGGACGTTCTAGGAAAGAGGCAGGTGGACTGATTCTTGGTTTATGCTTTAGGCAGTTTAAAGACAGCCTACAGGGCCGGGGATATAGCCCAGGGGCTCCCTGAGCCTTGCCAGCGCCTCCCTGGCAAGTGCAAGGTTGTTAAGTTCAATTCCTGGTACAAAAAAAAAAAAAAGAATCCTACACATTTGTAATGCATTACTAGGGGCTGGAGATTTAGTTCAGTGGCACAAGTGCCTGCCTGGCAAGTGCAAGGTCATGAGTTCAATCTCCAGTACCAAAAAAAAGAAATGCAGTACTGGATGTGATGGTACACGTCTGTAATCCCAGCACTTGGGAGGCTGAGGCAGGAGGATCGCTGAGAGTTCAAGGATAGCCTGAGCTACATAGAGAGACCCCATCTCAAAAACTCAACCCCCTCAAAAAGTATGAAGTCGGTCTGGGCTGAGCGTAGCTGACCTGGTTCCCTGTGGTCTGTCTGACACTTGCAGGCTTTCGGATGTGTGGTCCTGGCCCTGGTCACTGTGATCTCTCCCCAGTGGTGTCCACCTCTCCTTTCCCAAGGATGAAGGCACCAGCCCAATGCTCGGGCTTCCTAGAATCCCAGTGCAGAGGGGAGGGGGCAAGGACCCTAAAGCCCAGATCACCCGGGCAGGATACTGGGATTCCAGGAGCAGCTCCACCAGGCAGGGAGCTCGGGCCTCGCCACGGCTGTACTAAGGACAGAATCAGTAACACCCAGAGCTCTGATGCGCTACAGATACATTTAATTGGTGGAGATAAAGACACAGATCTCAGAGAGCTCCTCTAATGCCTCCAGATTCAAGAGAACGCCTCCAGTCCTGAGCAGGGAGCTGGCTTGAAGGAAGGGAGGAGGGAAGGGCCCCACCTGGCTGGCAGATCACATGTGGCCACCAGTCCGTAGGAGGCAGAGGCCCTGGATTGGCACTGATTTGCGGTGTGGCCAGGACTGGCCAGGAGCAGCTTACAGATGCATCCGGAGGAGGCAGGGAGCAAGCAGGGATTGTCAGGATGGGGAGGCGCAGCCATCCATGCCGTGGGGTCCCATGGGGGTTCCTCCCCCCCAGAAGCAGCCCTCACAGTGACCCCTCGGCAGAGCTGTGAGAGCGGTCACCTCCAGGGGGGCTTCGGATTCTGAGGGGCCCTGCCTCGCCGGGGGGTAGCTGGCACTGAAGCACTGACTGCCTGAGCCCTGGGTGTCAGCAGAGGACTCCGGAAGTTCACCCCTGCAGGGGGAGGCCTGGGGTCCCGAGGTCCATTTGAATGGGGGGCACTGGCGGCTGGGTGGCCAGGGCTGGGGTTGCCGAGGCAGCTGAGGGAATGGGCGCGCTCCTGCCTTGGAGGGCGCGGGGCATCGGAGCTGTGCAGGGACAGCCTGGGGGAGCCGGCTGCCCCCTGGGGCCGTGTGGTAGAGGGGTCCTCAGGGTGCATGGCGCGCAGTGGGGCCTTCCTGGGGCGGGGGGAGTCGCGGTCCCTGGGGGTGGCCGGCGGTGTCCAGAAGAGGGTGTGAAGCTTCGCGGCTCCCCCCCTGGCCAGGCGAGGAGAGGCCTCCCAGCTGACACCCTCGGGCCGGCAGCCAAACAGCGACTCATCACAGTAAGACGGAGCGTGGCCGATGAGCCTGGGAGAGGAAGGCGACACGGGGGGTGAGCTGAGGCCTCAGCAGCGCTCCTCACCCAGGCACCCACAGAAGCACAAGGGCGCTGCCTTCTTTAACATCCCCATCTCTCAGCCGGGCACCCACAGTAAGGCCACCGTCCTCTCAGCATACTCCCCGTCTCTGTCGTCTCCTCTGCAAAATGTCCAGTCCCTCACCCCCCTGACCACACTGCTGGCCCAGTGCCCCAGGCCTGGGCCATCTGCATATCCCATCCTGCTGGCTACACTGATTGGCTCAGAAAAGGCCACATGACCCAAGTCTGTCCAGTGAGAGTCTGCCTTAGAATCTTGGTTTTGTTTCATTTTGATTTTTCAAGACAGGGTCTCACTACATAGTTCAAGCTAGTTTTGAACTCAGTATGTGGGCCAGGTTGGCCTCAACATGGCGACCCTCAGGCCTCAGCCTCTCACGTGCTGGGATTATAGGCATGTGCCACCATGCCTGGTCCTGTCTTATGATCTTCAATGAAATTCAGGGATGTCCTTTGCCACCCAGGCTGCTCCTTCCTAAATCAACAGAGGTATCAGCTCAAAGCTGCTTCCGGTCATCTCAGCTTTCCTGGAGACTGAGGATACACGGGGAAGAAAAGCAGCAGATGGGGACCAGTCATTGTCATGTCAGTTTGAACCCGTTACAGGAACTCCAAATGCCCTTTTCCTGCGGAAGCCAGTTTGAGCAAATTTACTGTCCTTGCCACTGAGTCTGAACTATAGCCATCCTTGGGTATCCAAGGGATTGGTTCCAGGAGCCCCAGCAAGGGGCATTATCTGCAGCTCCCTGTGTAAATGGCGCAGTATTTGTATGCAGCCTACACACACCCTCCTGCACACCAGGGCTTCTTTATCCAAGCCACTGGTAACTATGCCAGGACAGAGCCCGTGGCACCTCACTAGACACTGCTCTCCAGGCTGAATTTGGTGGGGGGGTTGAGACAGGATCTCGCTCTGTAGTTAAGGCTGGCCTTGAACTCACTATGTAGCCCAGGCTGGCCTCGAACTCACGTTAATCCTCCTGCCTCAGCCTCCTAGGATCATAAGCATGCACTACCACAGTCCACTCCAGACTGATACTAATCTGAAACGATCCAAATAATTGAATCTAATTAATAATAACCCTTAGCTTCAGCTCTTATTTTTTCTAGTTTATTCATGAAGACGCAGCCAGACCTGTTCTCAAAATAACTTGCTGATACTAAGAAACATCTCTGCCCTGTCATTTCACGGGTTATCTTACACAGATTTCAGGCAAGGTGCCCACCTCCCTGGGCCTCAGATACAGCATCCATGACACGTGTGGCGGTGGGGACCCAGCATCACAATGATCACCGCCCTGTTGGTGGACAACCACGTACAGCGGAATTCACAATCCTATAACCCACAATCCTCCTATGCAGGGATCTGTTTTCCACAGAAGTAAACTGCAGCTTAGCCCAACATGCTTGACCAAAGTCACCTCGTAAGTGGACGGCAAGCAGGGCTGTAGCAGGACCTCAGGTTGAACGTGCAGAGTAAAGACACTACCCTCCACATACCTACCTGTATCTGTTCTTCCTCAGCGTGAGGGTTGGGGTGCTGCCCTCAGAGGAGGTGGTCTCACAGCTCCCCTTGCCTGGCGAGCTCTGTAATGCCCTGGCGCCCACTCTTCTGGTTCCGCTGGTCTTCTGCACCCAGGGAGGGTCAAAGTCTGGTAAGGTGGGCCGGGTGCCAACAGGGCTGCCAAACAGGGTCTCATCCACATAGGACGCCCTGGCCTTGACCCGGCAGCCGCCCCGGCACCGCACCCGGCAGCGGTGCTGAAGCTGGAGGGCCTGCATCCCACGGATGGCCTGCTCCACGGGCATCTTCATGCTGCCGGCGGCCTTGGGTGACAGCGGAGGCGCGTTACCTGCCAGGCCCTGTCTCCTCGGGGGCTCCCTGTGAAACGGCTCCCTGTGAAACGGGTCGGGAGGCACCTCTAAGCCAATGGCAGTGGCAGGGGAGGGGCAGTCTCTGGAGTCCCCACCTCCAACCCTAGGACCAAGAGTCTAGTTCCTCCTCCAACGGAAGCTGTTACGTTTCTTTTTCAGTTGTTACGATGGGAAAACGCGTTTTTTTCTGGCAAACATTTAATAAATAAATTAAAAAGCACTTTTAGCAGAGTGCTCAAAAAATATTTTATAGAATTATTGGGGTACGAATGAGAGATGGTATCGACCAGAAAAATAAATCACGCTGTGCTGGAGTCCCCATATGTTGTGTATACCGATGTATGGGGGGGGTGACAGCGGTATGGACCCCATGCCTACCTCGCGCACTGAGCTTTACAAGCATTCTGCCACTTAATCCTCAACAGCCCCGCGAAGTAGCTTTGATTACATCCATTTTACGGATCACAAATCTGAGGCTTCAAAAGGTGAAGTCATGTGTGCGTCACGCCTATAACGCTAAAACAGTGGAAGCGGAATTTGAACCTCAAATTCAAACTCTGGCAGGAACCCAGAGTTTGTGCACTTAACCACTCTGCTCCTTGGGGTCTGCCGCCCTCCCCACATTCTGCGAGCCCTGCATTCCTGGCTTATTTTCCTACCTGAGCATGCTGGCTGGCAGGTGTCGGATAGGACCACCTGCATCTCCTCCCCGAGCCTCCTTCTCCCCTGGCCTGGAACCCCTCGGAGGGGGTGCACAGGCACGTGCACAGCGCACCGCATCCAAGGTCCTAATGTGCAAGGTCCCTAATGAGTTGGAAAGCCCAGGGTCCCGGGACCCTGGGCAGCTCAGGCTGCCCGGATCCGGTGCACTGGGGCTCAGCTAGAGAAGTCGCCTCTAGCGACGCGTGCTAGACGTGCGCATCCAGCAACCAGCAACTAGTTGCAACGAGGCGGATGCGGGCCGGACCACATATGCCGCGGGATGGGGGAAGACGTCCCATCTTTGACGCCGACGAGTTCTGCAAAGCAGCACGGAGGGCCTTCAGCGCCTGTCAGGGATGAGCGTGCAGGCCTTCCGGGCTGCAGACCAGGAGTAAGCAATGAGGCCGCGCGGACCTGTCTCCACTCCCCCCCACGGCCGCTGCGCTGTTGGTACGTCCCGAAGGCCCCGCCTACTTCCGGGTTCCGAGCGCCGGGGCCCGCATGGCGGCCGGCAAGCGCGCGGCGGCCGGTCCGCGTTCGCCAGGCGCCATGGCCCAGTGGAAGAAGAAGAAGGGGCTCCGGAAGCGCCGGGGCGCAGTCTCCCGGGGCCGGGACAGCGACTCGGAGGATGGCGAGTTTGAGATTCAGGCGGAAGATGACGCCCGGGCGCGGCAGGTAGGAGCGCGGGGCCGGAACGCGCGCCGCAGCCTCAGTTTCCCCAGGCGGGTTGGGGAGGATCCGTCGGCGCGAGGACGGGGCTGGAGGCCCGGGCGTCTGCAGCATTCCGGGCGGTGGGCGAGCTCGGCTTCGGGCTCTGCGGCCTGTGGGCCTTCCTGGCGGCCTCGGATCGCGCGCGCTCATTGGCTACCCCGCCTCCCAGGGCCCTTCGTCCAATGGGAAGTGCGCGAACGGAAAGGTCTGACTTGGAGAGTTCAGGGCGTTCCTGAGCAGACCGCGCTGAGGGGAAGCCTGACCTGGAGCTGGAGGCTGTGACGCCCCAGACCTCTGAGAAACTAATCGCAAATTAAATGCGTTCTGTACGTGCTGAGCATTTGCTGTACCCACGTCCACTTCTGAGGGCCGAATGTTTACGGACAAGGGAGACAGGTGTGCGCACCGAGGTGGCACAGGATCCGTGCCCCATGAGTCCCCACTGTCCTGTGTCCAGCGATGGGCGCAGGGTGGGTAGGGGCAGGCATGAGTAAGTGGGCGTCGGCATGAAAGGACTGCACCCCACGGCGGGCACGGGCTGAGGCCTTACTCCTCCGTTTCCCACCCAGTCCGGTTCAGTGGTCGTTGAGCAGTAGGTACGCAGTAGATGTGGAGAAGGTGCCACGGGCCAGAGCTCAGGTAGGCACAGGCAGTGAGGGCCAGAGAAAAATCTGACAGTGTGGCTCAAGCCAGCGGCTATGCTGCGGCCAGGCGCCGTGTTCAAATCTGGCGCAATATTGCACCGTCTGAGACGCAGAAGACTCCTCACCACCGAGAGCGGAACTAGGGGTCCGCGGCACAGATAGAAAAGCAAAGGGAGTAAAAGATCCAGGTAGGAGAAGAGAACAGGTTTAAGATAGGTGTGGTGGCACACACCTGTAATGTGGGCATCTGGGGAGGCTGAGGCAGGAGGGTTCACAAGTTTGAATCCCACCTGGGCAATTTAGTGAGACCCTGTCAAAAAAAAAGTACAAAGGCTGGAGATATCACTTGGTGGTAGAGCACTTCTATATTTGATCCCTAGCACAAAGGCGAGGTCGGGGAGAGTATTTATTTATTTACTTACTTTGGGTGTCACTCTGTGTTTGAATCTGTCCTTGAACTCACTATGTAGCCCAGACTGGCTTCAAAGTTGGGGGGGAGCCTCCTGCCTCAGTCTCCCAAATCCTGGGATTACAGGCATGTTCGACCCCACCCAGAGATGGTTTTTGTTTTTGAAATGTCATTTTGCTATGTTGTCCAGGCTGATCTCAAACTCATGAGCACAAGCGATCTTCCTGCCTTAGGCTCCAGAGATGATCTGTTTTTAAATGGACCTTGTAATGCATATTGTTTGTTTGCAGGATCAAGGAAACCTCTTTTATTTTTTTTTTTTAAAGAAAAGAGAATATTCTGGAACTGGAAGTATTGTTCAGTAGTAGAGCACCCCTGGAATCCCTGTAAACTCTGGGAGGCTGAGACAGGAGGATCACAGGTTTGAGCCCAGCCTCCACAACTTAGCAGCATTAGGAGACCCTGGCCCAAAATTGTTTTAAAATGCTGGGATAGGGCTGGGGATTTAGCTCAGTGGTATAAGTGCCTTCCTGGCAAGCTCGAGGTCACCAGTTCGATTCCTGGTACCAAAAAAAAAAAAAAAA
>PVJX010009141.1:0-62257 GCA_004027295.1 Dolichotis patagonum
CATTTACTTAAATATGTTCTGTGGGCTAGTATATGGTCTATTTTAGAGAATGTCCCATGTACTGCTGAGAAGAAGGTGTATTCTGATGTTGTTGGATGGAACACTCTGTATACATCTATCAAGTCCATTTATTCACAGGTGTGATTCAGTTCTGTTATGTCTTTGCTGATTTTCTGTCTAGTTGATCTGTCCTTTTGGGACAATGGTGTGTTAAAGTCTCCTGTTATAATTGTATTATTGCTTGTTTGATTTTTCATTTCTGTTAGTATTTACTTTATATAGCTGGGTGCTCTGGAATTTGCTGCATATATTTTTAAGTTTGTTATCTCTTCCTCTTGAAGTTTTCCCCTAACTAGTATGTAGTGACCTTCTTTATGTCTTGGAGCATTCTTGGTTTGAAATTCACATTGTCTGCAAACAGGATTACCACTCCTGCTTCTTTTTGGTTTCCTGTTGCATGAAGTATTGTTTTCCATCCCTTGACATTCAGTCTATGAGTGTCCTTTTGGGTTAGATGGGTTTCTTGTAGACAGCATATGGTTGGATGTTGTTTCTTGATCCAGTCTGCCAGTCTGTTTCTTTTGATTGGTGAATTGAGGCCATTTACATTAATGGTTGTAACTGTTATATATTGGCTTATTGTTGACATGTTATCTTTCTGCTGTTGTGTCTTTAGCTTTCAATTCTGTTTAATTGTCTGCCTTGCTTGGTGGTTTTCTCCCATGTGTATCTAGATTGTCTTTCAGTATTCTTTGTAGGTTTGGTTTGGTGTTCATGAAGTTCTTCAGCTGTTCTTTGTCATGGAAGTATCTTATTTCTCCATCCATTTTGAAGGACAGTTTTGCAGGGTATGTCAGTGTGGGTTGGAAGTGGTTTTCCTTTAGGATCTGAAAGACTTCACTCCATGCTCTTCTTGATTTCATTATTTGTGTTGAGAAGTCTGCCATGATTCTGATAGGTTTTCCTTTATAGGTGATCTGTCTTTTCTCTCTAACAGGTTTTAGTATTCTGTTGTTATGTTGGATTTCTGGGATGGTGATTATTATGTGTCTGGTTGTAGTTTTATTTTGGTTATGGCTGTTTGGAGTTCTATATGCTTCACTTATCCAGATGTCTGTTTCTCTTCTCATGTTTGGGATGTTTTCAGCTATTACTTCTGTAAATATCCTCTTGATATCATTTGGGCTGTCCCCTTCTTTTTCATTTATCCCTATTAATCTTATGTTATTTTTCTTTGCATCATCTTGGAGGTGTTGAATTTTTATTTCCTGATTCTTTGTTATTTTTGAAAGATCTTGTCTTTCCTGCTCACTGGCTGCAATCTTATCTTCGAGGTCTGAAATTCTGTCTTCACTTTCATTGAGGCGGTTTTTACAGCTTTCAATAGAATTTTTCATTTCCAGTATATCTCTTTGAATCTGCTTTATGCATTCTGTTTGTTTCTTATATTGTTCTTTGAGGGATTCTATCTGTTTGCTTTGTTCCTCTAATTTTTTAGCTGTGTTTTCACTAGATGCGTTCACTATTTGTTTCACTATTTTTATCAATTCTTCTTTTACCTGGGCAAGTATTTCTGGTTTGAATTTCTCCATAGCCTTCCCTATTTGCATATTTATTTCATTTGATATCATTTCAGACATTTCAGGTGTATGGCTTCTTTTTTCTTCTATGTACACAGCTTCTAAGCTTTCTTGGGGAGGGCTAGGGTTTTGAGCCTGCCTTTTGGTCTTTCCTTTTGTAATTTTTCTATATTTCCTTACTTTGAGCGGTGTTCCAAAGCTTTCTCTGCTTATGTGGCAAATTACCTATTACACCCTCAGTTCCTGGAGGGGCAGTGGCTTCCCCACAGGCTCCTGGCTTCCTCACAGGGTCCTAACTCCCCTCTGTGGGCTCCTGGCTCCCTAAGTTGTAAGGCAAATGCTGGGTGTGGCCACCCCGGAGCCTGTGGAATCTCAGGCAGGCCAGGCCTCTGTGCCTTGTCCCAGGCAGGTTTCCAGGAGGTTCCCTGCGAGTGAAGGGCCTACAAGGTCCCAAAGAGTCAGGCCAGAATGTTGGTTTCTGAAAAGTCCCCGATCCCAAACAGACCTGGCCAAGATGCCAGTCTCCACAATATTCCCAATCCAAACAGCCCGGGCCACTCTGCGCGTCCGAGAGTTTCGAGTCCCAAAGAGACAGGCCGAGATGCTGCTTTCTGGGAGACTTCCTGGGGGTGAAGGGCGGGGCTACGGGCCCAAACACACCTGGCCCAGATGCCAATCTCCAGGCAGTTTCTTGCGGATGAAGGGCGGGCCTACCAGCCCCAAAGAGTCGCACTGAGATGCAGGTCTGTGCAGACTTTGGATCCAAACAGCCCAGGCCACTCTACGGGTCCGAGAGTTTGGGGTCCCAAAGAGACAGCCTGAGATGCTGCTTTCTGGGAGACTTCCTGGGGGTGAAGGCCAGGGCTACAGGCCCAAACAGACCTGGCCCAGATGCAGATCTCCAGGCAGTTCCTTGCGGATGAAGGGCGGGCCTACCAGCCCCAAAGAGTCCTGCCGAGATGCAGGTCTGCACAGACTTTCGATCCAAACAGCCCAGGCCACTCTATGGTTCCAAGAGTTTCCGATTGAGGATTTTCATTTTCTATTTTTTCTTCCTCTTTAACAATTTTGTACAGCTCAACTATCTGGTGTTTACTTTCCTTTCTATCAGTGCCCCTTGAGTATGATTGGCAGAATTGTCAGTCTTTGGACACATTTTGTTGCCTGTTTTCTATGCTGCTATTTTTTTTTCAGTGTATGTGCTATGAGTTGAGATCAAATACTCTGTTTTCGGTATGTATAGAGGTCCCATTAGCCAGTTTCTGTTTCCCAGTTTTGTGTTGTTGACTTTATTTGTCAAGAGATGCTGGTTTCAATCTATTTAATTTAACTGGGTTGAGCCCTGTGACAGTGTTGTAAGGAGAGAAATTTATTGGTTAAAAGAGGATTAACAGATACAGCCACACATCAATTATAAACATCAAAATATGTTAATAACTTCATCCTTTTATCCATACCCCTAATATATCATGTTATACTACTGTTTGTGGTTGGTCTGGGATGTGGAGATTGGGTGAGAAAAGAGATAGAAAGGGGAAAATGGTGAATATATGTTATTGGGAGGAAAGGGAGAAAGGAAAAATGTCAACAGACAAAAAATAGAAACCCAGACTCTGTTGGATTATTTTTATAGCTGAGTAAAAGGAGAAGTGTTGAGGGGATTTGAGAGAGATTGAGTCTGATTGGGAGAAGCCATAGTGTTAGTTTCCCACTGTGGGCAAGACAATTTGCTGCCTGAAGCTGGGAGGGTTGTTACTCCCTCTAAACATATGTCATGGTCGTAAGCTGCGCTCTGGGCATGATCCACTGCAGGTGTCTGTGGAGCCAATTGCCTTAATCAATTTGTGGGGGGAGGAGGCTGAATACTACAGATGTTGCTGCTGCTTCTCTCCACAGGATTTTCTTGTTGAAAATATTGCCAAAATCAACCAGCCCAGATGTTATTCACCCACTCATAGTTACCTATCAGTCTCAGCCGGGCCTGCAGAACCCTGTGCTGCTGTGAGGCTGGAATGCAGGACTTCATGATGTCTCAGGCCTTTCCAGTTTCTAGAGGAATAATCTGTGAGTGCCTGCTCTGTTCTGAGTTTGCTGAGTCACTCTCTGCCCTGGGCACCAGTGTCTCCCCTTTCACATATCTCTCCTACCTCACTCCGGTCTACATATGTGTCACAGACCCAGGTTTCTTTGCCCTCTTCAGGTCACAGCTAAGTGATGCTGGAGTCCACTCTGTGGAAGACCTGTGGCAATCACTTCGTAGCATACTGGCTGAACATTTCATGAACAGTATTCCTGCTTTCTGTTTTTCTTTTCCTACTATTACTACCATGCAGAAGTTTTAGCTTTTTAAATTATGCCACAGTCATTGAATATGCTGTTTCATGTTTTCATTCTATTTGCATTTAAATTTTGGAAGTTACTACTGCCAGATCTTCAAGTTCAGTACTTTTTCACTTGCCTGCCTCCATTAGACTTAGGAACCAATCAACGATGTCCTTTATTTTGATTACAATGTTTCTGACTGGTAGTAATTTTTTTGTTTATAGATTTTTCATATCTCTGTTTATATTATACATTTTTCTTTATTATTACCTGTTTTTCCAATAAAATCCCTTATCGCAGTAAGCAATCTTAAGTTTCCTATATTATTTGTGGTTCCATAATTTATGTCATGAGTCCACTACTGATGTTTGATTTTTCCCTTCAAGTTGAGTTTGTCCTTTCTTTTAAGCCAGTTTGTAATTTCTTTGGATTGCTGTGAGATTAACACATTTCTCTAAGTCTTGGTTTGTGTTTACTGTTTGCTGTAACTATGGAGCAAAGAAGTTAAAATTTCTCCACTTATGTTGGTTTTATTTCTTCCATTGCCTTTGGAATTTTCTAAGAGCTCCTCCTTAAAGAAATTCTATAATTTACAACTTTCATGGTTTGTGTAAGTATCCCCAAAGCCTCATGCAGTCATGGAGGTGGCTGAACCTAGTGTTTGTGATTCGTTTGTTGTCTAGTGCTGGGATTGGCAGTGTGAGTGCTGCACCCACCCAGGAGTGAGTAGCCAGCACACAACACAAGGGAGGGAAGGAGGCATGCCCCCTCCCCTTTTGCCCTTTTTGCTGTTGTCCCTTGTGGTCTCCATGAATGGTTGCTCCTCAACCATGCACCCTGCCTTGGAGCCAGCTGAGTATTGACCAAAACCTCCCAAAACTCTAAGCTGTATAAACCTTTCCAACCTTCACTTTGGGTGTGTAATATTTTGTCCCAGCAGTGAGAGAAAAGGAACTAAGTCACAACTCTTCCAATTATGCATTATTGTTATACTGGGTCCCCATTCAAGTACATTATCAGCATAAGAGAAAGGATCATATAGTCTCACAATTAGATCTTGATATTTTTATGAACTTGTATTCCAGGGTCATGATCTTTAAAATGTTTTTTATCTTTCTCCACTTTAGGCAAAGCAAGAAGGATAGAAAAGGCTAAAGTTGAGTAATTACCTCACCTCTACGCATCTTAAGATCCTCACAAGGTATTTTTACTTGGAAATAAACCTTTTGTGTAGAGAATATTCCAGGAAAACTACAAACAGTCGCTTTTCCCTTTATCCCACCAGAGGCACAAGCAAATTATTCTTTTTTTTTTTTTATTTTAAAGGGGGTAAAATTTAACACAACAAAACAGAACAAAATAGGACATAAAAAAGCATAAATCTCAAAGCTAGACAACCAAAGGTCTTCACCATCATATTGTCTCTTGTTTTCTTCCAAATTATTGTCCACGTCTTTGTATATGGAGAGTTCATACAAAACAACATAGCCAATCTTTCAAAAGATGCCCAGTTCACTGGTTCCCACTTGCGAAGTGGGGTGGGGGGGGTGCATGGGATGGGGGATAGGACAACATGAGATGTTTGATTCTCAGCCTGCATGCCGGCAAGCTCACAGCCGCTCACCAGACAGGGGAGCAGTTCCCTGTTCTCCCGGGCCCCCAGGATGCCACATGGCTCAGGTGCCAAGATGGCAGGATCTCTCTATTGTGGGCCGCCGAAGCCTGCCACAATCACAGCTGTTATTTCTTTCTGATGAATTGACCATTACATTTCCAAAGATCTGAAATGGCCAACAGACCACACAGAAAGAATTCTTTTTAGGCTCCTCTTTGAAACCAGCAGCTATAGCAATCTGCTGGCCTTGATTCAGGCCAGGAGCAAATTATTCTTAAACCTTCTTCATGAGAATGTCTTGTGCAAAACCCATGGAGGGATAGAGACCTCCCCAGGGGTACAACCTTGTGGGAGTTTTCACTGTTAATGCCATTCCACATTCAGCATTAATCAACTTTTCAAAATTACAATTTATATATTTCAAACAATCTATAGTTCTATAGGTTTCTGGCTCAGGTAAGCAGAAATTAAAATAGACTTTAAATTTACTTGAAGGCTTCTGAAAAAGTCAGGAAGATATTTGCTTGCTACCTTATTTCCCTGATAAGTCCAAAGAAAAGATATTGGTTAAAAATATCTTTAGATTTTTTGTGTGTGCCTGAAAGAAAGAAATAACCATGCCCAGTAATTCTTTGTCATCATGTAACCACAAGTAGTCATTTATTTTTTGTTATGTCTTTCCTAAGGTATAGTTCATTTTGGATTGTATAGTAAGAAAAATATGATACTTCACAGGAAACAATTTAAGAAACACTATTAAGTAATGACAGAAGACCCTAAAGCTAGTTATGTCACAACCAGCTATGAGGAGGACTCTGGGGGCATCATCTTTATCTGAAGACAACACAGCACTTCATGAACAATACCAACTCTCTCATCACAATACACTGATAGAGATGCACACCTGGGCATACTCCTGTAGGCATGGGTCAAATTAGAAAGAGGCAAATCTCACAGTTACCATCTTCAAGCAATCTACCATCTTCCACAAACTCTTGTGATAAAAAGACCAGAAATTCATGCAAGTCTAAACTAAAATTTTATTATTGTTCTTTAAAACCTCAAGCCACAAAGCATAATACAGAAGGACCTGAAATTAAGGTAAGAAATAAAGTAGAAAAGTGAAGATCAGAAGCAAGACTCAGGTTTGGGTATGGTAAGGGAAAATTCCATTTGTGTTCATGGTTAGGTGCATGCAAATTCAGATTGTTGTCCATCCTAGCCCTTAAATTTGCAGACATAGGGTAACTGCACATCACAGTTGTAATCTCTCCACCTTAGATACCCTAGAAAGATAAAACAGTTGAAGTGAATGTGACTGTTGGCTCATACAAATTCAATAAAGAGACATTGAAGGTTCTGGCCTAGGTTTTACTACCTCTCCGTCATCTTCACCAGTGATCCCTTTCCAGAGAAAAGAGATACAAAGAAAGAGAGGAGATGAGAGGAGGCAGAAGAAGGCAAACCATTACTGCATTTCCTAGTTCAGCAGGATTCCCTGAAGGGCAGGCCCAGGAATGGGGAAGAGACGTAGAAAAGGCTGGGCAGAGATGGCTCTTATCTCTTACCAGAGACTCGAGACAAGCTCCCACAGTAACCACGGTCTGAGGCAGAGGAAGGATTCCTTTCCCAGTTAGAGTAATCCAGTATATCAGCATTACTCCACTCCCAGCTATCTGCAGCGGGTTCACTGCCCTATAAGATGCAGCCAGGTAAAGGAAATAGTATTTAACCTCTGCTTTCGTGATCCCTTCCTGGAACACCTGATTTCCTCCCCAGCCTCATGGACTTTGGTCTGCTTTTCCACAAGCTGCTGACAGCCTTCTAATGCAGTACTCTCCCTGAAGTCCTCACTCATTGAGATATCCAAGCCAATAATCACAGGAACTCTGTGCCCACTCAAAATAACATGTTTCTTGCTGAGTATGATTGGTGGTACATTTGGAGTTTCCTATGAAGCTCACGAAAACCTCTATCAGATAAAGAGCAAATCTTGATATTATTTCTACTTAGAATTCTCTTGAAATAATGTGTGCAGATTCCATGAAGCTCAGGAAACTGACTCCCAAGGCTTCGCGTGAGAATGGCGTAATACTTGAAAACAGGCAGATTAACTAATCTGAAGACTAGGGACCTCCACAAAACCCAACTCTTCAGGTGGTATCAGGGATTTCCTTTTATTCCAAATGCCACTCAGAATCTGGGTCTGTGGCTGTGGGCATTCTGTCTTGGTGTGTACAGGAGGGTGAACCTGGTTGATAGTAGCTGTGTATTAAGTAACAGAGAGGCAAAGGTGAGATCGCACCTGTGTGGGGTCATGGAGCCCGATCCAGACATAATTGGTGTTTGAACTGCTTTTGATCAGGGAAGCCACAAAGGCCCCTTCAGCTCCACTGAGCACTGACACAAGGTGTCCCGAGGGCCGCTTCTGGCAGGCCAGCTGCATGGGGAAGAGAGAGAGTAAGAGACCTCAGCGGGGAGTGTCAAGGCACTCTCTTTCCCATGACCTTGGATTTTGGAGACCTCTTCCTTTGTGACCCACTTGTCCTTTACCCCGTGACTCCCCGCTTGATCTCTAAGCACTCACATCTGCATTAAACCAGGATTTGGGTGTTCTAAACAGGAAATAGCAGTAAGAGCCATAGGCCTTGGAACCTCTGGGACAGTTGTTTCGTGGTGAGACCAGTTTGACTTCAGGGTCTTGTCCTGGAGCAGAGGGAGAGAAAAAGGGCGTGTGTGAAATGCAGAGTGGATGGACAAGTCAGTTTGGAAAGCAGTGATGAGGACGTCCCATGGATATTGTCTATAATCCTGAATTCCTGTCTCCTTTTTCTGTGCTCTCTTGATATTGAGATAGGTCCCTTAAATGGGGAGCATCTATTGCATTTTACCTTTCTGCCTCATTCAGTTGTTCTTGACAGTTCCTACATTGCGTTCTCCAATACCTGCCTTCCATAAATGTCATTACTGACCTTTAACGCCTTTCATCTTTAACCCAACTTCATAAATTAGAGATTCCTGACAAAGTGGGAAGCCATCTCGTTCCATTTATGATGGACCTTCTGGTGAACCCACTACTGATAACCAGAAGGGAGGATGGTGGATGAATTTCAAGCAGTTTCCTCATATCAGGTACAGCTGACCATTGCCAGGGGAGACACTCAGGGTCCTTTTACCTTTTCTTGTAAAGAAATCTCACCTTGGGCCTGAGAAAGGAGCATCAGGCTGGAGATCAGCATCCAGGACATGCTTTGGAGTGCCACAGGAGGCCACATGATGTCTGTGGGTGAGGACACAGTCTCTGAAGGAGGTGTGGTCAGGGAGAGGGTATCCAGAGACCCCATCACCTTTCCCCTTCTCCTTTGTCTAATCCTGCAGAGACACACTCATCATCACTGGATGCCTTCCCTTCTGTAATTTGAAATGATTGTGGGATCATCCTCTGCTTTCCCTGATGACTCCAAGGACAAGCACTGCTGTCTCAGGTCTTCTGTGTTTCCTGAGGTCAGGGACCCTGCTCACCTTCTCCTGTAATGGGTGAAGTCCAACCCTTGCTAGGGCTCTCATCTTCCCACAGTGTCCACTTACCTGTCTTGTCGAACCTGGGATGGTAGCATCAAGAAAGACAGATTTTTATAAGAGGATCTGAGGGAGGGGTAATGATATGAATAACAGGTGGATGTAGGCAGGGTGGAGTCATACACAGGGCTTGGTATTAGTTCAAAGAAATTTCTCCCATTGGGAGGAGCTTGTCCCTGGAAAGTGCTTAAATTTCTATAGGTGCCGCTTCCTTCCGGTTAGCATCTCATGTTTCTCCCCAGTAATAGTTGAATTATTTTTTCTTTTGCTTTTTCTTAATCCTGGTGCTGTACCATGATATTTGCTGTAAAGTTCTGTGCTAAACTTGTAAAGGTGCACAGCCAAAGGAAATTCCTTTTGTATTTCTCAAGACTTTACTTCTGTAGGGAATTACACATATTCCCCTGGACAAATATTTAAGGACATAGAAAAGACTAAATCTTAGAGTAGGTGTGATTCTTCAGGTTTGCTGTTTAAAAAGGGTTGTTAATTCTTTTTCTTAAAGAAACCATAAGTAGCGAGTGGTTAGCACAAATGTAAGGTTAATCAATAAATGAATATGTCTTCCCTATCATCTGAAAAATGGAGTTTTTCTAATGGATAATCACAGAGTGAGAGGAAAAGAAGCTATGAGGAAACACAAACCTTTAAGGAGATTACAGTCAAACAATACAGGTCAAAGGAAATGAATAGAAACTGCAAAAGGGCTGATGCAGGAATTGCAGAAAATTATAAAGACAACTTCACTTTGCATATAAATCAGACTCCTGCAGCGAGACGCTCACTATTACTAGGCTATCTATGAGCTCTCTTGTAGGACGATCCTTTGGCTATAGATTAAAAACCAATTGCACTATATTACTGTTGAAAACAGGGCCAGCTTCATGTGCATATACTGCTGAAACTTTTTAAAAATTAAGTTTACTTTCAAGTTGGCAATTCGACACCTTTTGAGAAGCATATTGTATGGCTCTACATTATTCTTTAGGTTCATTTTGACAGCTCCAGAGAATTTTAATCTGGGAATTCCTAAAGGCTGACTTTCACACTATTATTGTTACAGGGCAGCTGTTGCACAGGTATGCATAAAAAGTGTAGTGAGGTAATGCAATTAAGCCTTATAATTAATACACCCAATACTAAAAGCCAATGGAACCACCAAATAATCTAATAATAGAGCCAATGGATTTTTTCGCTAAAAAAAGTAAAAAAATCCAATTTTAGGAAAACATATACAAAACACTTTAAAACTCAGAACCATTACTGTAGTGTGAACTTAGTGGACATTTTTTAAATCTTAAAAAATATATCATGCAAATGTGATGGTTAAGATGATTTGACATATAGTTTTATTAGATTAAAATACTTATTTGAAAACAAGTGAATAACATCAGTCATATATTCAGAGTGGCATATGTTCCAAACTGTTGAAAATTTCAGTATCATAGAGAAAAGAAACAATTTTAGATTAAAAGAATATTTAAAAATATGAAATCCAAATCCAGTAGGCAAACTAAGTAAAATCTCCTTCAATAAAATAAATCATCTAGGAGAGAGAATTTGGAAAATATGAATGTAAACTGATATTTGGTTATGCCAGAACTTGAAAGATAATTAATGTAAGTAGAGATATTTGATATTTATGACTAAGTACTTAGGGTAATACCTGCAGCTTCCAACATATTCAAGAAAAAGGATGTCTGTGTGGAGAGAGGGACAGATGGTTGAGAAAAAAACTAAGCAAACATTTAAAGATGATAGCAATTAATGACAAGTAAAAGATGAGGGTGTTCATCTTAGCTTTCAACTTTTCCGTGTATTTAAAATTGTTCCAAGAGGATAATATCATTTGATTTACAGTCTCTCATTCAATGATACACATATGTAGTTTCCTGCTCATTCTCATAACTTAGAGCAATACTTTTATGTAAAAACATATACATATCTACAAGAAGAAATTTTACAAACCTACGTGAAGATGGAACTATAAATAAATAAAGAATATTTAAAATGTTCTGCTGTCAGGCTATCTGATAGGACTGTGTAGGTGCATATGTAAAAATAAGGAAACACAATGGAGTAACCAGTGTTTTGTTCCAGACTAGAAAAAAAAAGTCACTTTTCCAGAGTTTAAAAAATGTTCGAGTCATTAGGCTTCCTCGTTCAAAACAACTTGAAGAGTTTGGAGGCCGGAGGATGGAGTGACTCTGAGTCCTTCATTTATCTCTAAGGAGGTTGGTTCCAGTCACGGCAAGGTTAGCGCCTGGGATTCTCAGTCAGGGTCAGAGTTGGGGGGCTCTAAGTACTTTCTCTCCTCTTTTTTGAATGAGGTTTGCTTTATTCTCCTTTTGAAAATGCAGCACTATCAGGTATAAGGCAGTTAAACACAGTTTCTTCCATGCGAGTCTGTTAAAACTCAGGTTTTTAACAATTAAAATAATGTGATATTTATAATAAACCTTAAGATTATTGTATCCCCAACTGTAATTTAATCCTTTTGTTTTATATGACAACTCAGTAAAACTCAATAACTAACTAAATTTCAGTTGTTTTTGTTTCGGTAGTGATTGTTCTTTCTGATAATAGTTGGGCATTAAGAAATGTATTCAAGTGCTATATCCAGCTGGTTTTGAGTTACTTACAATTGACTTCTTAGGAAGAGAGGAATTCTCATTCTTGGAGTAACCAAGACTGAGTTTTAAGAATATTCCTTTGCCAAAAGATAAACTATCCCACCTTGCACTTTTTATCTCTCATCTTCTGAGTGAAATATGCTTAGATAAAGTTGAGTATACTTATCTTTAAAGTACCTCAGGGGTATGACCTTTTTGCAAGAGTTCAGCATTTTTATTCCAAGGATAATCAAATGTGTAGACTTACTAGATGATGACTTAGTAGGGCCCGATTCAAAAATTACCCTGAAATGTACGCTATTTCAGATTTATCAGTAAAGCACTCTCTTTTCAGATATATTAACCATATGTCGAGGGTATTATTTTGTTCTTTCATCTTATCTTAGCTTTTACAGGAAATGAGATAGGGGTAATATGAGGTTGCATGTACCTTAGAAAATAAGGCAGCGTAACAAAACTTCAAAGTCTCTGAGGCCAGTAAGCAAATTTATCAAAGAACTGGAAAGCTAATGGTGTAGTTACTGCAATTCAGTCAGTCATATATAATCAATGAACAGTAAGTATCTTATGATCTCTGCAGTTACTGTGGGTAATAAAATTTTTATCAGGAAACTGTCAGTCTTTATTTGGTTTGACTCTCACAGTGATCTTGAGAGTGTTCTGTGTTGTGGGTCATGGCGGTCCTTCTCATATTTACTGGGCATTTTGTAAAGGTTATTTTTGTGCTTACTTTTAATTTTTATTTTAGATAAGTTAGTCATAGTATATTTTTAATTTGAGAAAATATTATAAGTGATTATTATGAATTCTGCTTAAATAACTTGTTGGTGATATTTCTGTCCATGAGCACTGTATTATCAGAGTTCACATTTCTTTTGGTAGAAAGTGAAAAATAAAAATAAGATATATTCCCATACACATATTGCTCTTCTTTTTATTTTAAATTATCTTTATTATACACAAAGCACATAAAATCATGAATATCCCTAACACCTAGAATTAACAATGATATTTTTCAATTTTGTTTTGTTTTGTTTTGTTTCTATATTGGGGATCAAACTCATGACCTCACACTTACCAGGCAGGCACTTATGCTGCTGAGCTAAACCCTAGCCTCTAATTTTTTTGTACTTTAATTTTTTAAAGAAATAAAGAAGCAAAAAAGAAAAAAATTACAATAGCAGTCCATCTGTATCACTTCTAAGCTCCACTTTTTCCCATACTTTTCCATTAGGAGTTTCCAAATCATTTTTCCAATTTAAATTTTTAATCATTTACAGCAGAGACATAAACTATATGGAGTATTGTTTAATATTTCAGACATAAATATTTATATACATATACTTTATTTTTATGTAATACTTTGATACCCTTGTTCAAAGTATTACATAAAAATATTATTGTATCATTTAATATCTCTGACATATAAGCATTTAGATACATTTTCTTTTAGACAATACTTTGAAACTCTTGTTCATTCAGGTTTGATTAAAATTTTTCTACATTTCTCATTTTTTGATTGTAAACACAGTATAATGTTCATATAAGCATTTTGAAATTATATATCCTTTCCTCTTCTGAGAGAAATGTACCAAATTTTAATGCTTTTTGAAAAGTGAACATTTGTCACATTTTAAAAATCTCTGAAATCTGAACACAGTGCTAATTATAACAGCATTTTCTAACTTTATTTTATTTATTTATTTAGTTAGTTATATTTTTGGTACTGGAAATTGAACTCATGGCGTCGCATTTGCCAGGCAGGCGCTTTACTGACCTACATTCCTGGCCTTGTATCTTCATTTTATAAGGATAAACAAACTTCTATGTGGAACCAAAGAGTGAACAGTTTAAATCCTGTGAGGTATAGCATCTCTGATGCAACAACCCTGTCACCGTAGTACAAAGTTGCCACAGACAATAAATTAATGTGTATGACTGCATTATTTTCAAACAATTATGAACACTGAAATACAGATTTCATATTCTTTTTATATGACAGGATCCATTATTCTGCTTTTCATTATTTACCCACCATTTAAGAATATTCTAAAAAGTATATTAGCATATGATCATAAAACATCTGACCATAATTTGTTGGTACCTGTTACACTGAAAATGGAAAAGAAATTAAATTATAACAATGATTTAATGCAATTTGGTGACAATTCTGAAAGATAAGAACATGAAGATCTTGAGAACATTACACAGCAGGTCCTAATTAGTCTTTGCAAAGACAAGTTGATTTGATTTCAAAAGGCATAGATTTTTATCATCTTTTTTCTATTTGCAACTGAGAAATAGGTGATGATGAATGAATCCACACTAACAAACTTCCAGGAAAAGATCTCCAAATAAAAACAATTTCAAATGTTCTTTCATCCAGATAGTTGAGCAGGTTAAGATTAATCTAAGTGGCAAGATAAAAAGAAGTGGCAGAGAAAAAAGATGACCAATTTTGGATGTGCTTCTCTAGAGTCATCCCAACCTGACTCCTCAAATAACGTTCAAATTCCAACAGAAACAGTGCTCAAGAACTGTAACATGCAGGGCCTAATTCTAGGTCCAAAGTCCATGTTCACATTTAAGGTCCACAGTCAATGTCAGTATCCAGAGGAGGTGCTGACCTTTGTCCAAATCCAAAGTCCAATGACCATGTACAAAGTTGAAGTCCAAGGTACATTTCCTTAATCCAAGATTTGTCCAGGTTCAAGCTCCAGGTATAACAGCAGGTTAGAGATAGAGACTAATTCCATTTCTAAATTCAAATTTCAATGTTTAGGATAAGGCAGAGGTTCAGAGTCAAGGCATAAAAGTCCATATGAGGTCTATGTCCAAGTTTCCAGGGTCAGTTCAATGTGAAGATCTAAAGCCCAAGACCATAATTATAATGCATCATAAGGTTCATGTATGAGGTTATCACAGATATGGGACTAAACTTCAGATCTTATGTTGAGTTTGAATGTCCAAGTTCAGGTGATAAAGTTCAGGTGAAGATATAAAATCAAGCCTGAGACACACAAATTGGTCCAAGGTCCAAATTCAAATTTATTGTTTGAGTTAAAAATTTTAAAAAAGTCAAATTCTCATGTCCATGTTTCAGATCCAAAGTACATGTCCTAGACCTAGGTTTATCTTAGGTGAGTTCCAAGTTCCAGGTCAGTTTAGGTTCCAGGATTTTTTCCCTCTTCTCCACTGTGATAATGCTTCCTTTATAACATGGATCGATTTCTTCCAGGTTTTACTCCCTCACTTCCTTCTGTCATCCCAATTTAACATGTGTTAGTGCCCCAGAATTTCTCATCCTAATACTCTGTTCTTCTATTTGCTTTTCATGTCACACACCAATAATCTCTATTTTTCACCCAGTTTTCCCTTTATCCTGTCTTGTGATACACCCTGGGGGTCATAACTGTCTTTGCATTGCAGGTGCTTATGGCAAGACTGAAAAATGAATCTGAAACAAGAAATCTCATCTCAGTGAGATCTCTGCATCTTGACAAAATGAAGAAACTGTGACAGATGTATCTCTATAATGTGAACAGATATCATGGAGCTTTGATATTTTAGTAATTAATGAATCCTAGTATACTGGCCCTATGTAATTACTAATTAACATAATAGTGTTCTATCCTCATCTGTTTGGCTATAGGTTTTATGACTCTTATTCTGCATAATATAAATGTTTATTTCCTATCCCATCTTTCAATTCATAGAGGATACCAAAGCCTTCAAAGATAATCAGATCTTGTATGTTGTCATAAATAAGTAAGATGATCAAACTTGGATTTTATAGTCAGTCATAGTTCATACACATAAGTTCTATAACAAAGGCCTTTGAGAATGATTTTAATCAATAAATGATGACATTATTAATATATTTCACATAAAAATAAAAATAGATGCAAACTATTTAATAAAATAAGCAAAGACAATAGTAGGAGCAAGCTTTGCAATTTATATCAGTGATATATCTATTGGAATTTATATCAGTGATATATCTAACTATTATCTAAAAATTTATTGTAAAAGTTCAGTGTAAAATTTTGTAGGGAAGATGAACCAATACAGTAAGAAAAATATTAATTTCTTTTAAATATGCAGTCATAATTAACTTATGTAAGTGTGCTATTAACTACAAAAAATTGAAAATTAAACTACATTAAATCATATAGAAAAAATCCATACTTTCTGCTCAATTTTCCTGGAAACTGTTAAAGATACAAGTCAGTTACAATAAAACTATCATGAATCTATCATGTTGTAAAGATCTAGAATTATGATTACAAACTGTGGGTTTTAGACTATGAGAAAACAGAATCCTCATACACACAGTGAGGGGAGATAAACTGCTATCATAGACATCATTTTCTTAGGAGAATTTGATCATATTTATAAAAATTAAAAATACAGTCTTTTTGTCTTACATTTTTACTACTCAATACTTATACTCCAAATAAAAACATGTTCAAGATTTCTGGGTGCAAGATTATAAATGATGGAGAACTGAAATAACCTAAGTATATAGGGATAAGATTAAATATCATGGACTATTTAGAGAAATACAGTTTTATACTTTATGGAATTCAGATATATTTTGGAATTCACAATTTTTAGATTAAAAGGTAATATGGTGACAGTATATTACATGATACTTCCAGAAGGATCTGGGCCAGCAATTTTTTATCAATTTTATTAAGATTCTGTAGCAATGTTTGTAAATTCACATTAAATTGTATATATTAATGTATTGGTATTCTCAGTTCAAGTCAGTGAATTCAGTTCAAATTAAGTGAGATTACATTGCTGGGGTAGGCATCATACAAAGATGTCCATGCCATAATCCATCAGAAGTCCGAGTTCTCAGGTTTCATGGCATTGTGTTAGGCTACCCAGATTGGGTTAAAACACAAAGGAACTTTGCAAATGCAGTTACATTATGGTCACTGAAAGAGGAAATTATCATGCATTTTCTGGTAGTGAAACCTAATGAATTGCATAAGACATTCAAAATAGTTTAATTGTGGCTAGATGAAGAGGATGGCAGAGTAGATGTCAGTGATAATGTGGCAGAAAGAAAATTCCACGGTCATTTGGGCTTGAGGAAAAGTATAGGGCAGTTTCATTCCCCTATATCACTACATGCACCTAAGACAAAATAACTGTTTAAGAGATGATATATTATATTCATTTTTTAATGATTATATTTGGACATAGAACTTCTCAGGAAATCAGTCCCTTTTCCAGTCAGTTTTCTAAACAGTAATTACTAGTCACAGACTTTTTTTTAAAATTTAATCCCCACACTAAAAAACAATGAGAAACCTGAGACTCAGAATAATGAAATGTCTCTTGGGGATGCAGGACTTCCCAGGGGTGGGGCCTCAGTTCTCGCTCCAAAACAGATGTGCCTGGAGCTGGAGGACTTTTCTAAAGAAAATAAACAAGTAACCCACAGCATTTTCTAAAACCATACTTATACTTAAGAATTAAACATTCACCTTTTGCTTAAGGTTCTAAAGGAGGGGAAAAAAAAAAAACTAGCATCCAGTTTCTCCTGTTTTAAAACCATGACATAGGTTCCCAAGACAAGGTAGCAAGCTTTCTTCTCATGATAATGAAGAACCTGGGTGTGTATTATTCAAGTGGGAAACAATATAAAAGAGAGAAATCACAAAGTGTCTTTCTAGCAGTCACAAGAATGAACATTTCTATTTTCTTCATTCATAATAGATTCCCGTTGCCTCCTGGCCTCCTGACAGGAATAGTCCCCTGGCTATGCTTGGCCAACTGAGCCTGCGAGAGTCCCTACTGTATCTCCTCACCTCCCCACCTTCCTTGGCCCTTTCTTTCATGCTGGAAAGAGAAGTACAGAGCCACCTTCTCTCCTCATACACAAACTCAATGGACAAAATGACAGTGAAAGTGATTCAGTGATTCCTGGCTCCAAGTCAAAGCTTAGTAAAAGCTTGTACCCCTCCTCTCCAATCACTATCATAAATCTGCTTCTTCTGCAGAAGAGGCCATTATAACTGATGGCTACATTTCAAAGACAAAATAGTCAATATACTGTACAAGTCTTCCCATCCATTTCTCATAAGCCATGCACACAATTTATGACCCTTCTAACTTGGCATCATTCAAAGAATGTATTGAGTTTTTTTCTCTAACCACTTAGTCACCTTCTGTGATTGCTGGCTGTGAATGGAGCTGATATTTAAACAGCAAAATCGTTTCAGCCTTTACATTTGTAAATGATCAGTAATTCCCCCTATTTAAATCTACTTTCTGCAAGCTTCCAGCTATGAGGGAATCTGTGATTTGCATATTTATATTGAAGGAACAAATCAGCATTTGTTCAAGGCAGGAGCTCTGCTGAACATTATTATCTGAAAAATTCTAAAGATGTTCCTTCATGATTTCTGCTCACTTAGGTGCAATCAGATACTAAGTACTGATGTAAAGGAATTTTGAGGATGTAATAGGGGTCACTTATCACCTGGCCATAAAAGAGAAAGATTATCTTGGCGAGTACAATATAAACATATGAGCCATTAATTGCAGAAGAAGAACACAAAGTCACTCAGTGAGGTACAGGAGAAGAAGGATGGGGGGAAGAACATGAATATTTTAAGTATGAAAATGATTCTAGCCCTCATTATTTGTCTTTGAAAGTACAACAAGGAGCATATAAGCTAAGGACTGTGACTGTTCTCTAGAAGCTGACAACTCCCAACTGATAAGGAAACAACCGGAAACTGAGCCTTCCGTAAAAAACTGTATTTCACCAACAACTTGAATTGGCCTGACAACAGATTCACTCTTAGAGCCAACAGAAAGGGACTTAGCTCTGCAGATATGCTGGTGTGAGCCTTGTAAAGCCTAAAAAACAAAACCACTGAGATGTGCCATGACTGGACTTTTCACACACAGAACTGTTAGATAATAAATGGGCTTTCAACCACCAGATTTGTGATTATTTGTTATGAAAGCTGTATTAGTCTTCTGTCACTGTGATAAAATATCTGAGATAATAAGCTTAAAGTGAGGAAAGGTTTATTTTGGTTCATAGTTTCGGTTTCCAGTCTGTGATCATTTGGGCCTGAGAAAAAATAGGGCAAAAAGAACTTAAGAAATAGTTAGAGATTAACAACAACAAAACACCTTTAAAATAAAAATTTATAAAAAAAAATTTCATGTGAAAACAGAATATTTCAGAAAAAAGAAAGGTATGGATGGGGACTTATTACCAAGCAGTCTTAAAGCTAGATGAATGGATTTAATTATAATCATTACAACTTTTTCTCCATATTATTCTGTCATCCTCTATTTTCAGTAATCTTTCGTGGATAGCTTTGTGTATTGTGGACAATGCAAAAGAATTCTTGCAAAAGCTTTCTTCTGTTTTGTGAATTCTAACATGCATTCTTCATTTGATTGTTGCTTTTAATATTTACATTCTTTAATGCACATGCTTATAGATATCTACCTCTAGATTATCTATGCTTCTTATTTATTGGCGAATGGAAGAAATTTTATCTGCATCATTATTTTCATCATTAAAAAAAGGTCAGGTGATTGCACTCAACAGCTCTGTTCATTTCCCTGGATGCTTTTCGTTTTCTGCTTAATGCCTGAGTAGGAAACCTGGGTCCTGGTGGTTTGTAATCTGTTAGTTCTTGCATTGTTCGAATGTGGGAGGTGGTAACAGAATCCAGAGTGAACTGGCACAGACAGCGGCTGACAGCTGGTGACTAGTTTGGGTAAGTTCCCTCTTAGCCCTTGCTAAATTTGAAATACCATCTGTCTCAGGGCTATGTGTGCTCCCTACATGGAAAGTATAGGTCTACCTCAGAGTTTATCATTTTATCTGCTTTGATGAGAACAAGTTACTTTTCTGGGAAACCAAGGAGCGAAATTTCCTTAGCTCTCCCACTTCGTGTTGCAGAGTTAACTTATCTCAACTGACTTGTCTGACCTGGCAAACCTGGATCTCAGTTGGATGTTATTTAACTTCTCTGTCCTGCTTTGTCTTGTGTCATTTAAGACCCTGCAAATGAAGAAATCCAAATGGATTTAGCAATAGAGTTTTGTTTATAATAATAAAGATTCAAAAGCTGGGTAAATTTTATGTAAGGATTGACCCACCGTGAAGGACACAGCACATCTCTAAATTGACTCTAAGTGCTTCCTTTATAGTTAAATATTGTTAAAGTTACTTGATGATCACACAGGAGTTATTATTTTCTCTGCTTTTGTGCTTAAATTTTTCAATGTAAAAATAAAAATAACGCTATCAAAACAGAGATTTCGGCATGCATTTATCCCTGTACTTATTTTTAAAAAGATGGGTTGGTTTGTGACATTTTCCTACTTTTCATCTTATCTTTGAGTTTTACTAGTGTGCTAGACACAAAGCACCCTTCACACCTGGACTCCTTTTGTTTTATCCATGTCATCTGTCTGATAAACTTTGCCACAGAATTCTCAGTTTGATTAATGATGTGCTATTCTCTTCTAAGCATCGGTTCACTCAGTTGGTTTTCTTTTGAAGAAGAGAACGAAATGAAGAGGGTTTTCTCTTTTTTTCTTGCCAACATCTGAGAAAGAGACTTGTTAATTTATTTAAGCAAAGGTATCAATATTACTCTTAAAAACAGACTTTAAAGCACAAAACTCTACTTTCAAATCACCTCTACCAACCAAGTTGCTGACAATAATTTTTTTCTATTAATAAAGAGGGGTTAAAGAAATCTGTATTAATTTTTTCAAATGTGTTCTCTTTGGATTACTCTATCTCTGTTGAAATCATCACATTTTATCTTGAGGCTGCTGTACCTAGTGCTGGAAATAATGAGCTCTCAGCCTATAGATTTTAATTAGAAAACATCTTTCCAATTTATAAGAGAAATTCTGAAACATAATTTCCTCTGTCCCACAGCACCATCATTGTAACAAGCAATTGGCATTGATGCACCATTGAATTAATAATGATTTTCCATAAAAATGCATAATGATGAAAAGATTCTCAGTTCTGAAATAAGAGAATGACATGGATCTGTGAGAACAGTAAAAATCTTAAAGGTATCTCTTAGCTGGAGCTATGTGACATTTCTTAAAAACCAAGTGCTAAGTTATAAGAGATTGCATTTTATTCAAGCTTAGCTTCTGCTGACCTACCTGAAGTGGCTTGGGGGAGCCCAATTTAGATACATTTATCTGTGGCTTGTGGCTTTGTAAGTGTTGTGTGTCATCTCCTATCTCTGTTTTACTATAATAACAAGCCTTCTACAAATCCTGGCTGTCTTATATTATCTCTATAAATATCTCTTTCCTGTCAAATCAGTTTCCTTGAGTTTTGAATGTTTCTTGCCATGAGTTTTGAATGTTTCTTGCCAATCTTGGAATGAAGCTAGTAGTTCCAACTCACTTCTGCATCTTTTTCCATTCTCTTTGCTCTGAGCTTATAAACATGTCCACTCCACTTGCTCAGACTCAAGTACACTTGCACCAAGAAATTAGTTATAACATTTAGGATGTTTTTAAGATCTTTCACATTCTTGTTTGGCCACATGAGCTACTGCACAAAGACATTGTCTGTACCATCGCAGACACTGTCATATCCTCCTGCTCCTTCTTCCTTAACAAGCATGACATGATGCTACTTTTTATATCCATTTTGGTTAAAAGTTGGGGACTGCCCATGAAGACAGCTGTGCTAAAACCAAGAACTGCCAACCTAAATACAGTGTTCCATAGATAACGTTGAATTATATTGCCTTCAAGGTTAAGAAAATGAAAGCTATGGTCTGGGAGTGCCGCAGAAAAACTGATGCAGAGAGTATTTTCCTATAAGACAGTACAAACTGTCTGGCAGCGCAAAAAACCCCAACATCTCTGCTCATAATATATTCAAACCTGAGCAAAGCTGCTACAGGTGCATGATTATTTGAGGTTTCCATACATTGCACCACAGTGTCTTACAACCGTGCCCCTAGTGCATTAGGCTAGAGAGCGGTACTGATGGATTTGAAGCAAACTATCGTGAGATCTTCTGACGCCAAACATAACAGCGTCCAACCCAGGTAGATGTATTTCCTCTTTGCGAATCAGAATATAAGACATTTCAAAAAGAAGCAAAAGTAATCAAAGTATGCACATAAATTCATTTGTGCATTCACTCTTCAAGCAAGTATTGTAAAAGACACGTTAAAATATAGAAAAAGTAACAGAAGAGGAAATGAGATATGTTTTCTTCAGAAGAGATGAGCCCACTACTTTGCATAGGAAATTTCTATTCCAAAATTTCTATGCCAAAATTTCTGTTGCATCCAGAACTGAAACTAATTCACTTTTACGTGAGAGTCTCTGAGTTCTCCTGTATTACAAGCAACAATCCAGGTTGATTAGCAACAATCCAGGTTGATTAGCTCAGCAAGAAAGATTTTATCATAAACATCTGAGCTTTCTTTGCACAACCAATAAGAAGAAAAGTGTGTGCTACAGGCAATCAGCTGAGCCAAGGCCCTTTGGCATCAGAGTGCTCCTGTTCTCCTGTCACAGGACCTCTGCCTCAGGCCCCTTGCAGAACACTTCTTTTTAAAAAGGAACAGTAGACCAGTTTCTTTTCTGATCAGGGCCTAAAACACAATAGCGTCCATTTTCCACGTTATATTCTGACCACCAGAAACACCCTGACCTTTCACAGTGCCCATTCTGAACTTCCAGGGCTTGAAGAAAAAGTGCATGGAAACAATTGTTTTCATTTTATGAGGCTAAAAAAGGAAGGAATTTCATAAGAAAACAGTTCTGGTTTGAAAATCCAATATATATTCACCACACTTTCCCTGCATTTCCTCTTATCTCTGTAAAATACAATCTCTAGTTCTTGAAACCCAAAAGAACATAGAAGGATAAGGCATCTGCAAGTTTAAAGCCTTTTTTCTGATAGAGTTCATAGTTTGCTGTTGAAAATAGTGGTAAATAAGAATGTGTAAGTATGGTGTTATATCCAGAGGATTCAGAAATATTCAATTCTATCTCCGCGTGCACCTGATCATAAATTCCTTGACAACAGATAGATGAGTAAAAAGGGAAAACTTGACGTAGAAAGCTCATGTACTGTTTACTCTCAGACACTTATTTTAAGTGGTTGATTTTTGCATGTATTATATAACCCAAAATTTTTTACTGGAGAACTATGACCTAGTAATTGTTGACTGCACATGCCTAAATTTAAGCACAGATGGAAATGTTCTACTCAATGCTATTGAGTCACATGAATTTGTAACACATTTTAACTCATTATGCATTTTAGTTGTAATTTAAAGTGAATTTGAAAGCTTACGCTAGAATCATTGTATTAAAAAGGTTATGACACCAAAAAGGGCTGCCTGTTAATAATTAAAACATGATTTCATTTTGTCTATGGATGGTGGCTCAAGAAGTGGGCAAGAGAAATGAACAGACTCCTCACAGAGGAAGAAGTAAAAATGGCCAACAAATATATGAAAAAAAGTTCAACATCTTTGGCCATTAGCGAAATGGAAATTAAAGTAGTGCTAAGATTTCAATTTACTACCTGAATAATGGCCATCCTTAAGAAATCAAACAATAAAAAAGCTGGCAAGGCTGGAGTGAATAAAAAATCCTACTACATTGTAGGAATGTAAACTAGTGCAACCATTATGGAAATCGGTATGGAGATTTCTGAAAGAATTGAACTTAGGAATTCCATGTGGTCCATATATCCTCCTTCTCGGTATCTTCTTCAAAGAACATAAGACATCATACTACGGTGATGCATGCATTCGTGTGTTTATAGCAGCACAATTTGTAATGGCTAAATCTTGGGAACTGTCTGCATAGCCATCAACAGATGACTGAACAAAGAAAACGTGATATCTGTATACACAATGAAATATTACTTAGCTATAAAGAAGGACAAATTTGAGACATTCATAAGAAAATAGATATATCTGGAAAATATAATGCTGAGTGACATAAATCAGACACTCAAGCTTAAATACTGTTTGGTATCTGTCATCTTAGTAAGCAAAGTACAAACAAAGAGAATATAAAGAATGGGTAGAAGGGGACAGGGAATCAATCTCTTTCAATAGTGAAGGAATCCAAGAGGACAATGACAAAGAGTAAGGAAGAGGGATACAGGACATAAATAGAATACAGATATGTCATGTACAGGAACCTAATAACCTCAGTGGATGTAAACATTATATGCCACAACATAAGCTAAGATTAATTGTATCAACAAAAATGAAAATCAGGTTAAGAGAGTTAGAGGGAGGAAAAGGGTTTTAAAAATAAATGTTATAATATGTACATGTAGTCACTCCCCAAGAATGACTGTAAAATGCATGTACTGCAAACATGTACTAGTAAAGTGTTAAAAAAGTAAAAATGAAGTAATCAAAGACATTATGACCCACTAAATGCCCTGAGTTACATACCAGAATTTTCAAGGATTTCAAGTAAGAAAAGTGGTTGCAACTGGTTGATTGTCTATAAATGCCTGTCTGCCACCCAACTATAGTCTTTTTTTCTGTCAAACTCTTTAGTTAAATATCAGGAGATATTTAAATATCTGATTTAATATTTGGTTAAATATCAGGAGATACACAATTTATTAGAAACAAAAAACCTACAAGAGCTTATCAAACTCTTAAATGCAGATGAAAATTTTGTGTATTCAGTAAGTCTCAAATTTAAAGGGACTTAATAAAAATAGTTTATATGAAAAAAGTATGTCACTAGGATCATATCATAATTTTGAACCCAAAAAGATTTAAATGACACTTAAATACAAAGCTGGCTAATAAAGAAGAGAATTATGGGTAATAATATGAACGTGAGTGCATTGTATATTGATTTTTTACTATGTGGGTTGAGCAGTAATTATTTTTCACAAGGAATAGCAGTCATATATCTTACAATGAATGGCATTTTGGTCTAGATTAAACACATGCTATGACTGAAGTAAATGATAAATATATAAATGTTTTTTAGCATGCACTTCTCCCAGAATTATCTGAAGCATTTCTGAATGTTCTCTTTCATCAGGGTCTTTTGTTGTGCTATCCTAGCTTCTTGGGTTCAAATCCTTTACCGTTTATGACCATTTTAAATTTGGAGAAGGGCCAGAAGTCCCAAGATGACACATCAGGTGCATATGACAGATGAGGATACACTATAATGTTTTTATTTGACAGAAATTGTCCTAACTAGGAACTGTAGGCTGCTTCAGGAAGTGGCAAGAACCATTTAAGTATGCAAAAGTCAACGGGCAGTGATTTGAGGGTAGTTAATGGCAATGTATCTTTTAATATATTTTAAAAATTTAAACTTTTACTGTATGCTTTGACCACATCTGCTAGTGCATTCCAAGGAGCTTTGCCCTTCCTCCTAAAGAAAGGACCTGTGCTTAGAGGGTTGAGTCATACAAAAAAAAATCTTTTTATCCCAAACTGGGTGGGCTGAATTTTTTACTTGGTGTCATCAAAAGTTACTTTGGTGCTTACCCTCCCTGGTTTCATAATAAGAGACAGAAGTCCCACCGGGGTACTCATCTTTTTAGCACTTCCCCCATGGCAAAGTGGATCCACCTGTTGCTAAAACTTAGCCAGAAAAATAGTGAGGCAAGGGAATGCATATAAGAACAAAGTTGATGACTAACTCATGAAGAGTCATCACAGTGTCCCCTCAAGAATATCTCAGTATCCTGAAAATGAGCAAATGAAAGTCTCCTCTTTCATTTATAATTCCAATAATTTACTTTTTATTTATATTCTGAATCAACCTCATTAGAAGTTCATCTATTGATTATTCCAAAGTACCAACCTTTTGTTTTAAAATTTTCTCTAATAGGTTTTATTTTATTTTCTATTTCATCTATATCCATTCTTATTATATTATTTTCTAGCTTCTACTCTCTTAGGATCTAATTTGCTGTTTTTCCTTGTTTTTTTAAACAGTAAAAAAGTCAACATAAGATGAAAAAACTCGTTTATTTATCCAATAAATCAGCAACAGTGAAGTGAATAAATTTACAAAGTTTTTCTATGAATTTCCTTTCTCCTTCCATCCTTATTTGTGGTAGGGATTATGAGACCTGTCTGTGGGCAAGGGATAGGTGACTTTTTACAGGGCTACGATACATATGAAATCAATTAGTAACAAAGTGGGACTGAGGAGGAGGGTCCTGCAAAGGCAAACAGCAGCTGGTTGTCATATCCTTACGACCCCTTAAAGTGTCCAACTAAAAGAGATGGCACAAAATTTCATTGGGTATATGGAGATTCATGCTCGGTAAATTATCTGTTCAAAATGGATTTTAGTGGATATCATCAGGACATTTCTATGAGGGAAACAGGAGACTAACTCTTCTGGATACTTAAAGTGCTCAAACAAAGTCTGCAAACTGGAGCACATCTACTAAGCTTTCTACTAAACTCTTCTTAAAACCAAACACACACACACACTCCAAGGATAGACTGAGTTTTGGTTAAAGTTTGTACCTCCTGTGAATGTTTCTCTGCAGTCCACTTCTGGCCCTCAGAATAAGCATCTGAGTTGCTTTCCTTCTTGCTAGGACAAATACTTAGTACCCTTGATTTAAAGTTCAAAATTTATTCTTTTTGTTTTGTTTTGGTTTTTGTTTTTTTGTGCCAGAAATCCAATTCAGGACCTTGAGCTTGCCAAGGAGCACTGTGCCGCTGAGCTACATCCCTGGCTCCAGTAAAGTTTTCTTTTAACTCACACACAGTTCAGTCCATCGTTTGCTGGCTCCAAAGCAGGACAGCAAGATGGAAGCACAGGGTGGAGGAAGCCAGGGAGCAGAGAGCAAGTGAGGGGAGGGTGGAGACATGAGGTGCTTCCAGGTCACACCCCCAGGGACCCACCTTTTCTGACCAGATCCCACTTCCTCACAGCGAGTCAGCTCCATACACCTATAACCCAGTCACTTTCCAAAAGTACCACCATCAGTACCTGAGGCTCTTGGGAGACATCAAGACAAAATCATGGCAACTGAGATCCGAACTTGCGGTCAGCAAGTCTCACAACTTGGCAAAATTACACCTGCTTACACTGTATATGCACAGCTCCGTCTCCTGCTGGGGCTGGATCCCCCAGACTGACTCCAGCTTTCCACGTTCAGAGAAACCCAAAGCATCTGACAAAAACATTCAATTTACTAAAAAAAAAAAATCCATTTTAGAAACACCAGAGAATCGTGCTTTGTAGTTCGATCTGAAATATTTCTTTTTTGTTCCACAGTTTCTTAGAAATATAATTCACTTTCTGCAGTTCAGTCACCTCCAACATTGTTTGAAAGCTCTCTCTGTTCCCGAGGATGCTTTCAAGTCCTGCCTGCGGAAGAAAGCTAACGCGGCCATTTGGAAGTGGCACTGCAGGAAAGGAACCAGGAATCAATACACATTAGTATTCAGGTTGTTTTCTTTGAAGTAGTCACAGTGTACTTCTGAGACGTCTGTAATTCCAAAGTGACCCCATCTTTGAGTGATCACTGACTTCTTATACATGATGCCTCTTGACTCTGTTATTCCTATTCTGGTGATATCCGCTTACTAAGCCTTTTTCACATTGTGGCAGCACAGAATCTCTCCTTATCCTGCCCCAGAAATGGGACCATCTTGAAGATACTTCAGAAGCAACCCAAACCTTATAAAACATACTGCTCCATCTTGGCCAGAAACATATAATTCCACAGAGATATGCTTCTATGCTCTATTAAGTCTGATTTGGCTAAAAGAAGGGTTTCCAGGAACAAAACTTTCACACTCTCTATCCTTCAACCTGCCCCCACAGATAATCCTGTTTTGTTTTGTTTTGTTTTTTGTTTTGTTTGAGACAGGGTATCACCGTGTAGGCTGACTTTGAACTCACCATGTAGCTCAGGCTGGCCTAGAACTCACAGTGAGCTCCCTGCCTCAGCCTCCCAAGTGCTGGGATTACAGGTGAGTGTCACCACACCCGGCGAGGTAATCCTCATGTTGTTCCACTAACCTAAAGTGCTTGCATGCAGAGTTTGGAACATGTTTGCATGTTGTATGTGCTGCTTGCTTCAGAACCAGGAAACAAACACTGTTAAAACTGAAAAACCAGCAGTATGAAGATTAGACATTGACATAGGCAGATCTCTGCAGCGCTTTCTCCCCCAGGGATCTCAAAATATTTTAGAAATATTTTGCAGTGCAGCTTGAGTGACACATAGAGAAGTAGGTAGTGTCATATGGGAAAGCAGTAAGTATTGTGACCTCTGAATCTTCAGCACAGAAAACACAGCTCAGCACCTGAAGAGTGAGCCAGGATCACAGAAGGGAAGTTTCAGAGCCCGGGTATAAAACATAAACAGCACACGTGGGACAGGGATGCAATGGCAACAAGAATAGTGGGAATGAATTCAGTTTTAGGTACCTGGGGCTGAAATACAGTCTCTCACTCAGGTCTCAGCAGCATATTAGTCTGCAGTGCTGAAATATTCTTAGTGATTTTCACAGAATCACACCAGCTGTGAAATGGAAATCAACCTCATATTATTCTGTGACTTTCCAAGGCGTGTTGGATTTCTGCTTCTAATTAGCCTCTAAATTTCACTCTTGAAATTGCATACTGCAGAACAATTTTTTCTCTCAATAGAAAACTATGCATTGTCTTTAACATACCCTCTGGGTTACCAGAGTCTAACTATATTCATTGAATTTCAGTATATACACATGCACATGTATTATATATTTTATTTATGTATATTGTACACATTTATGTCAAGTAGTGACTTGAATTATTGCTCATCCATTCCTGTTCTACCCATAGAAAAAATTAGTTTTGTTCCAGTTACAACTAATCTCGAATCTGTGATGTTTGATTTTTACTTTGAACAGGTTAGACCTCCACCTTATTCTCTCTTATCATGTGTGAAATAAAGCGTTTAACATGTGTTCAATCAATGTGTCTGTTTTATCTTTCTTTTAACATTACCTTTGAACAGTGTCTATTTTATCCGGTCACCTGACAATGACTCACTTAATTATCATTTTTCTTTGATCCTTGAGTAAAGAGTTTAGTAACACAAGGAGTTTAGCTAAAGTTTCTCAGAAAATTTTTGAAATGTTTTGCCTTGTTATCAACCTATTTCTTTTTTCTGCAAAGCAAACTTTTTACACTGTGGGGAAGCTGAAATTCCACCATCTCAGCAAAGGTCCATGAGTGTACCTGTAATAGTGGCCTAGGGTCATGAGTTTTGTTGCACCAGCTGTTTTGTTGTTGCTGTTTTGTCTTGTTTCACATGTGTACTGCTTAGAGATATATATTCTTTATCACTTCTCAGCATCACTGATGATTGTGATTTATGTTTATTGAGGAAGAGAGACATCATGGAATCTATGTTGTTCACGACAAAAGCATTCATTCCTCTTCTCCAGATTGTTTCCCAACTGCTTGCAAGCTTCGCTTCCCTTTCTAAAGACCTTTTTTTTCATTCTTCCTGTGATATCAGCCCCTGAGAAAAAAATTTGTAATCATTCCTTTATATTTGAAACATGCAAAGTGCTGAAAATCACATTATTTTCTCTCTTTCCTGGGCACCCACTTCCAAAGATATATACCTTGAGGAAATAAGCAAAGACCACCACAATTAGAACAGAAACTAATTTATTCCAAGCTTTCTATCACAAAAGAGTCAGCCACCATCAGCCGCCTCACAAGCAGGTGGTAGGGGAGTGAGGAAGCTATACAAGAAGAAACACATGGAAGGCTTAGGAGGTTGCTGGTTAGTGAAAGATTGACAAGAGCTGACAAGATGTGGAGCATCCCATGTGATTCATTTGAAGACTGTATTGGACTTTGTCTGGTTGGTCCTCAACTGGCAAGGGGAGTGATGTATAGGAAAGCCATCAGTCATTGACCAAATGCTCACTCTTCTGGGTCAATTGCTGCAGAGTTTGTGGTCTGCAGCACTAACTCTGTTTCCATGTTTGTTGTTTCTGAGGTTGCGCTGCTGAGGCTGTGGATCATTTATGTCCCAATCTCTTTCTTTCCCAAGATATTCTTGTAATGCAAAATGATAGCTACAACTTTAAAAAGAACAACAAAAGACTACTTGCAATTATCAAAAAGTTTAAATCTGAACATTTTGCTGTAGGATAATTTTTGTTGCTTGTACAAGTGACCTGGATACTAAGCTGTGCATTTTTTACATAGATATAATGTTTATGTTGTCCTATCACAAACCTTGTCAGGTCAGTTCTTGACCTTTTACAAACTTTTACAAACAAGAAGAATAGCATTGAGATACACTAATAAACCTGATGGAAATTACACATCTGAAGACAAATGTTTTAACCAAAAATCCCACACCTATTTCTAGAGAAAAGCATGCAAAGTATGCATTAAATTTCTCACCCTGCTAGTTTGAGTATGTGGGGCTTGGGAAAAGACATTATTAAATTTTCCTTTATACATTTTTCTAAATTTGGTTAAAATACCATGCATTGCTTTTATTAAAAATAAAGTCAATAATCCAAGTCAACAACAGCAAGCCTTATTCCTTCTAAATACCATATTAACTTTCCTTGAGCTATAAATTATTTTATAAGCTAAATATCACAAAGAAGTTTCTTATTTCAGGTAATAAACACGTATTTCTTTTGGGAAGTTTCTCTTCCTGAAGAAATTTACCCAGTGTGATATTATTTGCAGATAACAAGTCAAAATGAAAAAAGGAATTACATATTATTAAACTATTCTCATCAAGTACAGCAATTTAACAAACACTAACTGCAATGGATCTTTGTTGATATTTAGATAGTGAGTACCACGCATTCTTCCATATAGTCATCCATTCATTAGTTACTGAACTACCAATATGGCTTAGCTATAGTGTTTTTACCTAAGATTAAATATAAAGAGGAAAATAAACCACAGTGCTTAAAATATTGAGCACTTTCTGATTTTTAAGTATAATTTTCTAGGAAGTCATCATCATGCTGTTATGAAAAGATTAAAGTTTTGAAGATTTTAACTGAGGCAATAATAAAAGACTAGCATGAAGTTGTAATCCTTTCAAAGGTGAATCTACATAACAGACAGATGTATTTTTTCAGGTATACTAAAATGAGGAAATTGTAAACACACATTTTTTCAGAGAGAAAATATGCCAATGTACAGAATTTATTTACATGTCTAGAGACATATAAACTTTGCATTGTTATCAGTGATTTATTATTTGTAGAGACCTGAAATAGCTCCCGTAGAATCAGAATCAGATAACTAGGAAGATAATGATGCAAAGACAACTGTCCACAAAGTTTTTCTCATAGAGCAAAGACAAGCTGCAGCACACAGGCAGACCAGCATTTGTCTTTTCTGTGCTCTTACCACCACACTTCTGCTAACAGAATCTTGACCTAAATTCCCTACTGCTGCCCTAAGAATGAGCCAGTGTTACTCTCCTTCCTCTGCCCAATGTTTGGTTCAGAGTTAGGCTCGGTTTTGCCCCAAAAGACGTAAAGTGTTTGTTTGTTTGTTTGTTTGTTTGTTTTATGAGACACCAAGGAAAGCATCAGTTTTCCAAGCAAACAGTGAGGCAACTCCCATAACCCTTTTCGTCTTCCTTTGCTCCTTTCCTAATCTGCATGATAGATATAACTACATCTACATTAATGACCGCAAGTTTAAAAATAACATGAATAACAGTGCACTTGGGCTTCTCTAACACAATACCATGGACCATGGACTTCAAAGACAGAAAGTTATTTACAGTCTTAGAGGTGAAAAATCCAAGGTAAAGGTGCCAGCACCTGCATTCCTGGTGAGACCGCTTTTCCTGGCTTGTGGATGGCAACTTCTTCATTGTGTCCTCTCATGCCAAAAATAAATGAGAGGAACAGACAGGCAGACAGACAGATGGAGGCAAAGCTCTCTGGCCATTTCTTGTAACAGCGCTAATGCCATGAGGTGGACCTGAACCCTTATGATCATGTTGAAATCTTATTATCTCCCAAGGGATCCGTTGGAAAGGTCAGAGATTCAATACAGAAATTTTAAAGGAACATAATTCCACCCAAAGCAGTAGCTAATGTTAATGCCAGGTGCTATTCTGAGTGCTTCCACCTTTTAATCATTGCAATTATCTTCAGGGTAGGAGCTATCTCATAGATATATGGCTTGTCTAAATTACATGGATAAGAAATAGTGGAGTCAGAATTTGAAACAAGGGTAGAATCTGTATTTCCAATCATAGCGTGATGACTATCTTCTTCCAAGGAACAGAGGTACTAGTTCTAAATTCTTTGAGCCACTGACCCACTGACAATTATCTACCTATCTCCAGATATTTGATCACATGAGAATAATAAAGCTTTATTAGTTAAACTTCAAATAATCCATATATAACTTGTTAAATTAAACTGAAAATAATTCTGTATGGCTAATATAAATTTACACCATTTTTCTGCAGCTTTCTTTTCCTATAGTTTTTCTATTGTGTATTTTTTTTTGTGGATGACATTTATGAGATTAGGGAAATCTTTTTTGTTAGTTTGCTAAGAAGCTATATTATTGAAATCAGTTTTCAAAAAATTTCGAGATACTGGATGATGATCTTCTTTTGGAGAGGATATCTTTTGTTCCTGCTTGATGCCTGGGGCCACCAACGACACAATAACCCTCATCTCATTTCAAATACTAATGCTAAAGCCTGAAGTTCAGTTCTGCAGAGCTTGAGTAGCATGGACAAGAACCAGGGTTTGATTCCCAGTGCTGTAAAAACAAAACAAAACAAAACAAAACAAAACAATACTGAATCGTCTTGGGCCTCCAAGTCACCCAAACCTGAACTGCAGCGGAAGGCTGGCTGGCTCCTATGTTAGTCTAGCACATAACCCTTTGAGGTTTGCCCCACTCATTGACACCCTGGACCTGCAAGACTGTTACATGTGCTGTGATCATTTCTTTCCTGGAATCATCTACTGCCTCAGGAGCTAAGGAGTTTTAAAACCATATTTATTTCTCTGCATTTCAACATGTCCCGTATCTCAGTCACGCTTTACAACTGTTTCATATCTTCAAGCAGGCCTCAAAAACTAACTTTCCCAGACTTTCTAATGGACCACTGAGGAACTGTTGCCTGAAATGTCATGCTGAAACTGAAATTCTGCTATTGCAGTAAGCTAAATGTTAGATCCCTTCATATCAACACCCCTTTACCCTTCTAAGGTCACCATTTTCTTCGCTATCGCCGTGGAATAACCCAAGGTCATGTACTTTGTACTAGCTAAAGTCTCCTAAATATTTTTATAAGTTTTGAAGGCAAGAAGATTTCTGATTTTCTAGATTTTTTTCCCCTTCTTTATTCCAACTTCTGTCTTCACTATGGTCAAAGAGGCAGGCAGCACTTCTGACATGTGGCCTAGTCACTAGAATTCAATTGCTTCTGAAATGAAAAACAGTGCCTTTGTTCCTCATTTCTCTATGTGTTAGTTATGATTGCCAATCTTCAGGTATAATTGTTTGTGGCCAAATTCTTGAGGAGATACAAAAACAGTCTTAGAGGAGAGAAAAATATGGATAAATATAATTTAACAGTAAACCCAAATGCTTTAAAGTTCTTTGATTCTCTTTTCCCTGTAGATGTCTGCTCCTCAGCCCTCATTCCTACTCCCACATCCTCTTCCCCTCTTCCCTCTCTTGACCTGATGGTAGCCTTAGTATTTGGAATCTCCACTACTTCCCCAGATTCTAGGGTTTCTTATTTTCTTCTCTTCAAAATCTGTAAGCCCCTCCATTTCCAAAACGCTTTTCATTTGTAGTGGAAAATGTTTTAAATATCTCTCCAATGACTATTTTATATCAAGTCCAGATTTAACATTATCTAAAAAGATAATTTTCAGGAAATAGCAAAATCAGGACACATATGTATAAGAATGAACTTATACTGAAAATTTCATGAAATTCATATGACTGACTCAAAGGAAACTTTAAAAAGCACAAACATATAGAATAAAAGAAGAAAACTACAAATGAAGACAGAAGAACTTTCCCACAGAGAGAAGTCCATAGAAATTCTGCTTAACAAGACAGTTTTGCATATCCATTGGTTATCTGCAATTTATGAAGAAATAGAAAGTAGCTCCAAGACAGTGAACAGATTTTGAAGCCAGACTGTCCAAAAGGGTGTGCTGTATACAATGCATAATTTTTCAATGAAATACAAGTTTTTTCCACATATTTTGCAGCCACAGATTCTCTAAGAGTCACACATAGGAACAATAGGGTACTGGATCAGGGGACCCTCCTTTCCTGATCAAAGTACTAACTCTTCAGTTACACTGTTGTCTTTACTATGCTCAAGGTGGCAGGCTGCATTGGAACACTGAAGGAATGCAACATAACGTTTTTTGGCTAACTTTTTTCGCTGATGAAGACCTGTAAGAAGCATTTCTGTTTTTCTGTCTCATCTGAATTGTTAAAAAAATATTTATACCAGCTGTTACTTCCCATTGTCTCCTGAAGAAGAAGCTGCTGTCACTCCTGCTGACATTCCTGGCTGTGGTGCCTTTCACCATCAGTAATTCACCTCAACAACATTAAATGTTGACACCGATGCACTGACAGCCAATGGTTAAGATGTTTAATTTCATGCCTATTAAGGAACTCCTTGCTTTTAAAGCAATAATGATGAGATTACTACATGTCAAAGCCAGAAGGAGACTTAGAAATTACCTATTTCAATGACATATTTTACTAATGATGAGACAGATGCCACAGAGGGGCAGTGACCTGTCAGCCCACCTCACACTGAAGGGCTGATGGCACAGCAGGTGCTGGCTCAGGAAGCCTTGCTGACTCTTCAGTTTGTCTTTCGGCAGCCATGCCCAAAGCAGTCTCTTTACCTCCTCTTGTTTACTCTGGTAACCCTCTTTCTTTCTTTCCACAGGGTTCTTATCCCCACTACCTAAATGTTCCTGGTACTTAATTCTCATAAATGACTATGCTAATTCCTAGAAAAATAAGGAACTGCTCACAGCTGAAGCATTCTCTAATTAATAAGGAGCAGAAATTCATTCTCACCAGGCTGAGAAGTCCAATGTCAAAGCATTGTCCAGTTCTGTGGTCTGATGAGGGCTGCATGCTGCTTCCCAGATGATCCCTTGAATGGCACCTATACCAGGGAATAGGAACATTCTGTCCACAAGAGGTAGAAGACCAGAAGACAGAACCCATTCCCATAAGCCCTTTTTATGCTGACGTGAATCAGTTGATTGGAGTTCAGCCTTCCTGGACTCTACACAACATCAGCCCCACCTTGTAACATTGTTGCATGGGTTTAAGTTTCCATCACATTCATTTTGCAGGAGACAAAGTATTCAACCCACGCTGGCCATCAAGGGCAGGTCAGTTTTCATATCTGAAATGATGCCTTCAATACCTCATTTCTGAATAGTATGATACAATGGAAGCAATAATGCTGCCTCATGATGCTGGGTCATAAAAAGCTGGAATCATCTTCATAGCTGTCTCTCTGTGTATATATTGTCAAGAGCTGGAGCTTTTACATAAGCAATCAGCTACCCTGAAGATGGAGTGCTAAAGAGAACCCAGAGAGAGGTTCCTGAGATACCACAACCATTCCAGGCCTTATGTATCTGAAACTTCACAGGACATGAGACAAAAGTTTCATGATAACTTAGGCTCTGAAAGAACTAATTAACCGACTGAACTCTACACCCAGAACTCCCGAAGAGAACAGTGAAAAACAGTCATTTCTCCTTAACCACTACATTTACAGCAGTTTGTCACTCAGCAGTCGATAACCAGATCAGGCATTTTGAGACTCAGTGAAATATCTAGGCCCTGAAAACCTGTGAGTATAGTCATAAACAAGATTGTTAAGGCACCGAGGAGTCTCTAGGTAACCAGCATACAAGTCTCATTCCTTCAGCTTGACTGCATGTAGAAGAGCTCATTATAGTAATTCCCTTTTTCAACAGCAAACTCTAAACTAATGATAAAACCCAGACACTTTACGGAGCACAGGTCCTCATTTCCCATAGCAACCTTCATTAACAGTGAAGCCATTTTCTCCACTGTTTGGCAGAGTCTCATATAGGAAAAGTACAATGAAAAAGAGCATACTTTCCTATAAAGATTGTGCCCCAATACAATTCCACTCACCTTTCAAAGTTGAAGATGTTCTAGTATTTGACACAAAAGTCATCAAGCATTTCAGGAGTGCAACCTGGCTCAGGGCGGTGAACTGCTATGTCCGAGGTCTCCCTATGTAGCCACTGGACCAGATTTGAAATTCCCAACCCATTCTGCTTTCATCAGACTGCAAAGGCTCAAGTTCTGTTTAATGATCCCACATGTATGAAACCAATAAAGCATTTTACATTTCCGTTAAAAATACTTTTTGTTGTCGTTGGTGGTGGTACTTGTGTTGATCATCAAACTCATGACCTCGCGCTTGTCAGACAGACGCTGTGCTGCTGAGATATTTTCTAGTACCCTAAATACAGTTTGTAAATTGTAAAAGCAGGATAGGAGTGGAGCGTCTTTTCTTTAACTGCTTCTTTCTTTCTTTACTCATTCCTTTGCCAAATATTTGGGTATTTTATAAACATCTCTGTAATCAAGTACTTCAAAACTTGATTCCTCATCCAAAAGACTGTCTCAATTTGTGCTAGGATTTAAAAAACCAATGGGTTGAGTGTGAATTCAGCAATTAAGGAAAAGTATTCCTTTATGATATTTTATTTAAAAGCAAACATAGGAAGTATACCTTTCTATGCACTTAGAAGCAGTGCCCTTGGATTTAGAACTACAAGGTTAATACTTTTCCTTGCAATGACTTCTACATATTCAGATAAAGACAAGCAGGACCATTCCTCAGCAAAAACCAATTTTTTTTTGTCTTTTTGAGACAAGGTCTCACTATGCAGTTCAGGCTGGCCTTGGGCTCACTTTATAGCCCAGGCTGGTCTCATACTTGCAAATGATCCTCCTGCCTCAGCCTCCCAAAAGCTAGAATTACAAGACTGTACCTCCCGCCCAGCTTTAAGGATCAGTTAAAGAGGGAAAGAAAGAAAGAAAGAAAGAAAGAAAGAAAGAAAGAAAGAAAGGAAGAAATCTCTGATCAAACTACTCCTGAAGCCCATCCTAATTCATGTTTTATTCTGTTATGTTATTAGTTATTACTGTAAGCAAGTATGAACTATGTTTTTTGTTTGTTTGTTTGTTTTTAGAAACCAAGGGTATCCTGTGACTCAGTGGCACTACCGTACCTCTTCTCTTGGAAAATCTAGTAGAAACTGAATTTCTGGTAATATCACAGACATGTGCTGTTTGGGAAATCTCTCTGACTATTTACAACTGAAAATTCCAGATATCTTTCAAAATAATGTTTTCCTAAAAATATGAAATAGATAACAAAATGATACTAAGTTATTATGGTGAAATCTACAACCTAAGTGCAGTCATTTTTTGTTCTGAGAATAATTTTGAATTCTTCTTTGGGCATTGCTACAGAATTCATGTCAGTAGAATATGCAATTCAAAGCCAAAGTCCCACTCACCGTGGTAGTCTAATGAGAGGCGACCTCAAAGATGGAACCCTTCAGGTAGAGGAGACCAGGAAGTAGACTTCTACTCCCTCTTTACTTTGGTCTCAGTGTTGAACTGTCTGGGAATATGAAAGTCAGTAAGAAGTCACAATCACAGCTGGCAATCATTTAAATCTTCCACCCCAATTACCGTCACTTAGGTTATAAAATAAAAGCCCGGGTTTCTAAAATATAGCAGAATAATGAGGAAGAGAGCTAAGCATGAACATCTGAAAAGACAGTGATTTCCGACTTGGTCATGAAATACCAGTGCTAGTACCTGGGGTGTTTTTAGAAAGTAATAGCATCATGAAGACCTGACATGGTCAACAAGGAAACCCAGCCAAGCTGTGATATAAAATCTCTTTTCACTTATCAGAATTAATTAACATTGCCTGCCTCTGATGACTCGTTAAGAATAAATGAGACCACAAGAAGAGTTGGGAGAAAAACCATGATGTCTCCAGCAGGCACTCAAAACTGTAGTGTTTGGGAATCTTTTCTATTGGAATTTAGGGTAGAGAAGATGGTGAGTAGCAGCAATGTACAATTTGGCCTGAGCCTATGGGTCCAGAAACAGTATTAACTTAAACACTCCTTCAACCTTCTATATGATGGAAAATGGCTAATCACGCAGGTCTCTGCTCCGCTGTGTCCCAGGATAGTACTGGGTGCCATTCTCCTTCTCACTCTTTTTGACTAACAGATGATTTGGATTCCTCCCCTGCCTGTCTCCTCTATAAAACCCCAGGCTCCTTTCTTTCAAAACTCTCTTCATTGATCAACACCCCTTCTATTGCAACAGACTAAATAAAACCATCTTTTTAATTACCCAGTACAGTTTTCTTTCACAAGTGGTAAATAGATTGGTTCTATAATTGATATGTATAGATGCTGTTTGGATTTTTGAAATACGTCCAGATTCTCAGACAATGGCTTTATTGTTGGAAATGAAGTAGATCTAACTTAGAACTCTTGCTAGAACCAGCCAGATCAAACTATGAGGAGGTATCTTTCAGCTTTGCCTGTATTCTTGTTAGTAGAGAAGATATCAGATTTGTAACAAAAAGAGAGGAAAAAGAAAGTGAGAGACGAGCTGAAAAGTACATGCATTTGGAAGTAGGCCAGCATTTCAATACGGGGCTCTGTGGCTAACTGGCTATGTGATTTGGGGTGAGCTTGGTGTAACTGCTATTCCCAGTGGCCACTTCTGGAGCTCTTTCAGCTGAATCTTGGCTGTCAGTCAAGCCACACATCTTCTTGGAGACATTTTTTGTGTTAGACAGTATATTTGGTTCCAGTCCAGGGGTATCTTCATTTTTCTTTCTCATTGTGCTTGTGAGTAAACTGTCATAATTTGCCAATAAAACTGGGGCTTTGATAATAAATTATTTAAAATTTAACCCGTGTCTACCGGGTGTGGATCTATCCATTCATCAGAAGGAGGGGACTTCAGATTGATCTGGTTTTCCTCTTTGACAGAGACTAGAAGAGTTGATCAAAGACACATGGTAGACACACTCTCTCCAAAGCACTTGCTAAAGACACTCATACAGATTTGAAGTTAAGGCAAGAGATGCATGGTAATAAAAGTAGAGAGTGTGAATGAAAGGTATTCTTATAGAATCCTGATGAAGAAAACAAACATGTTTGAATATGAAAGCTTAGAGTCTATTTGTAGTATATCCTTCTGAGTTGTTAGGTTCTAGGCTTTTTTTTTTAAACTAGTTGATAGACCTGCAAATGTAGACTAGTTCAGGATAGTATCTTCATTGTTGTTTTTGATTTTGATTTCAGTTGTTGTTGTTGTTGTTGTTGATGATGATGATGTTAAGATAGAATCTGGTCTCAGGGTGGCCTCAAACTTGTGATCTTATCTCAGCATCCCAAATTGTAGGATTACAGGCACATGCCACCACACCCAACTCATCCAGTAGAGTGCAGACTGACTTCTCTGTCTGCCGGAGAAACCCTTTTTGGCTCCACGTGCAATTTTATTCCATTTCTCCAGAAGTATTTGTACTTTCCTGTTTCTCCTTTGAACTGGTTATGGCAACTGCCCATTTTTCTGACTAAATGAGTAAGTGGTAATCCTAAACGTGTTTACCTTTATTTCATAAATAATGACTTCAGCATTTTTCTGAATATTCCCTTTAACATTAAGGAAGCTAGGGCTATAGCTCAGTGGCACAGCACCAACATGGCAAGCAAGAGGTCCTGAGTTCAATTCCCAAAACCAAAAAAAGAGAAAAAAAATATTTCAGTAAAGGCCAGGGATATAGCTCAGCAATACAGTGTCTGCCTGGTAAGTGCAAGGTCATGAGTTCAATTCTCAGTCCAAAAAAAAAATTAAGGAAAATTTAATCAATAATACTAGATTAAGCAATACTAGAACCATTAAAACTACCCTTTTTGTGGTTAACTAATTTTACTAGAAAGTATCTGCTCCTGAAAAATAAATCTGTGAGCCAATTAAAGAATTTAATTTGTTAAAATTAGAAGACTGATCCTCTGGGACTGCTTTAAGAGTCTCAGCTCGCCAGCCACCTGATCGAAGCTATTAACAATATTAAAAGCTGCCCTGCTATACTAGTTCCCTGCCATGCTAACCTTGATTTACAAATACCCAGGTAAGGTCCTAGAACCCTATTTACATCTTCTCCTATGTTCCTTTCGGGACAACACCAATTCCTTCCTTCCTTCCTTCTATCTTTCATTTTTCTTTTCCTTCCTTTCTTTCTTTCGCCTTCCTTCCCTCCTTCCTGCATTCCTTCTTTTTCTTGTTTCTCCACCATTTCATTTTAAGAGATACATCCCCTTACTGACTAGTTTAAATTTCCTTTTTCCCAATCCAACAGTTTTCTTGGTAGTCTATGTCTGTGCATATGTGTGTGTGCGTGCACGTGTATGTGTATGCACCCAAGAAATACACCTTGGTTTCTATATGGTAGGGTTACAGACGTTGACAGCAGAAATTATGACTATCAGCTCTTTTGCCAGAAGCTATGCAGTAGGAACCAATATTACAGCCTCAGTTGGTCTTCCTTTTTTTTTTTTTTCTTCTCCTGTTGGAGACTGGGACTGTATAGGGTTAAGTTGCTAAACACAGAGACCTCTTGCTCTGTTGTAAAAGAGTATTTACATAGTGTTGTAAAGTCAAGATAACCACACTGAGGCAACCAAGGACATGGGCTGCCAACATCCCTATTCCAGAGCAATAAAGCTACCAACCTTAGAGATAAGACAGTTCTCTTGATTGGCAAAATTTACTACTTGGAACGTTCTTTGAACTGACTCCCAAGGTCCTGCCCAGTTTCCCCGCTTGCCTACATATCTTCTTTCTCTGTTTGAAAACCAAATAAATAGGGGCTGTCAGGAGAAATTGTGTGTCTCAACTTTCTGGGAATTCTGACTTCCAGTAGAGGATTTTGACCTTCCAGGAGCCCTACAATCATACCACCTGTGTCTTATTTAAGCAGTCCCCATCCACCCCTTTAGAAGACTGGGACTAGAACAAGACCCAAATATTTTCCTCCTTTTCCTTAGTCTCCTCCTCCTGTACCCTTCTTTTTCCTCCTTTTCTTAACAGAAGTCGTTTCCCTTTATTGCTAGGATCAGATCAAGGGTTGTCATTATATTGCATGTCTGTTAGGAGCCCAAAATGTAGTTAGAAGTATTTGCAAATGATAAGAGGTCATTTATTTCTAAATAGCCATTAACTTGAGGGAGAATCTTTAAAAGACAAAAATGAAATATAGTTAAAAGTTTTAAAGTTTATATTAGTAATTGTTAAGTATATGTAGAGCTGCAAATATACTCACTATATTTATATGTGCTAAAGACATGTATCTCATTTCTAATGGATATCATCTGCCTTTTCTCTTCACACACACACACACACACACACACACACACACACACACACACACAGCATACAGAAGTGAGGAGAAAAATACTTAGCCTAGTCCATTAAGCTCAGTTCATCTTTGGAACTGAGTCTTCTTTTTTAATTAACACAGTGCCTTTTGGATTGGTGTTGCCTTGTGTAAGCAGGGAGGATGTTTGATTTGTAGTGGTAATAGGAGGAGGTCTTTGTGTCCCTTGAGGTCTATCTTGCAGACTGCTTTGCTCTCTAAGCTTTGCTGTCTCTATTCCTGGAGCCCTTCCACAAATTCACTGCCTCTGATCTTTTACCATCATCTGGAGCAAGCAAGGACACACAATATCTCTCAGAGTCTCCCTGTCTTGCTTAAGTATTTACAAGGGAGGATTGTATTGGTTCCCCCTAATCTTCTTCCCTTTAGCATCAGCCCCACTTTTTCTAAAGTCTCCCTATTCCCTCTGAGAAGAAAGTAAATGACTCCACAACTTCATCACTTTGATTTCTTTGTTTTTTTCACACTATTCCTCAAGGTCAGAAGTCTCAACTGCTATTTCCTATCCACCCAGGACTTTCCCGTGGAGAAATCACAGGACAAATTCAAAACTGTGGGCATGCAAAGCCTTTGCAAAAGTGTTTGAAAAAATACATTGCAAAGGTTCCATTTCTTTCCTATATTCTTCAATTCGTCTTTCCTATATTCTGATCTGCCTATGGGTGCATATACGATTTTTTAAATATATCATCTTCCAGTCTTATGTTTTCATTTTAGTAAAAGTGGAACTCAAAGTATTCATTTCCTCACCAGCAATTTTATCCTTACCTCTGGGTATGAAACTTTCCAGTACAATGAACCACACGGGGCTTACAACAGTAGCGTAAATCATATGTTCTATTTGAGAAGTTTTGGGGGTAATGCAAAGGCAATAGGAGGGACAAAAACAAAGACTTTGCCCCCACACCTGCAGCTGCACAAACAGTACAGAGCCTAACTCTTGGCCACATATACAAAAACCTCATTCTAAAGGCCTATCTACCTCAGTTTCTATTTTTCTTTTTCCCAGTTCTGGACTTCTCGAGGACAAGCACCACTGGGTATCTCTTCAACTCAAGTGAGTCATGTCACATGTCGTGAACAGAGCACATGCAGAAAATGCTGCGTGAAAGGAGGAAAAGGCTAGTATTTGTCCATTGGATTAACATCTGCATAATAAAGAAAACTGCATAATAAAGAAAACTAAGGTTCCCCTAACAAACACACAAGGCCAGGGGTTGGGGAGGCCCAGATTCCGGAATGGAAGCAGGGAAGCAACATCTGGAAACCTCAGAGCTCCCATTCATGAGTCAGGCATCAGATTCGTCATACATTTTAAACAACCTCTGGAACAGCCAGAACAGAAAAAGTGTTTGTAAAGTGAAACATGGTAATAAGAACGGAGAAAAGACTCATTCAGAACATTTCCAACAGTGTATAACGTTTGGCCCATTTACTTCCTAGCGTCTGAGCGGAGGTGCCACGCTGGGCTCAGGTGTTAGACTGCGCCCACTGCGGGGAGAATCCGGAGACCTCTCAACCGCCCTTGTGGGCCTAAGCAACACATGCAAATCACTGGGCCCGCAGAGCGCTTTGCTAACACGAATTAATTGTGTTCCCAGAATCTTCCAAAGCACATTTTAGGCTTTTGCTCAAATTCAAAATGTTTTACAGTGTTTTTACGACTTCTGTTCTTAAGGATATTTTTTCCTGATCTCGGAAGACAACCAAAATCAGGGAAAGTTCATCAAGGAAAAAAAAGCATCTGTTACTTCACTAATTATAATTAATCATTGATTGTATGATGATGCTCTTCTTTCGTTCTATGTGAAGTCGTGTATATTTACATGGTCCAAAACTGCAAAATTTGAAATTATATCATATATAAATATAATTTGTAATCTATGTTACACATATTTATTTTTTTCTTTTTAAGCTCTTAAAATTATATCATAAAATTCCCTCACATTCTAAGAAAAAAATATTTTAAAGCCAATATTGTTCTAGTGTATATTTATACCACCATTCAAAATTCTAATATATTCTTGATGGACATTAAAATTTTTCCATTCTTTCAGTGATATAAAAATTATGAGAAGAAGCAATGTTTACTAAAGCCTTCACACATTTTAATAGGAAAAAGTCTAATTTAAAAATCCGTAGAAAAATTTGTGAGATATGAAATGTTTCATTCCATGGTTACCTAGAAGAGTAACCACCACTCATGCGTGACTTTAGTTTTTCATCCGTAACCTGTGCATATGAACATTGTTGCTCAATATAAATATAAATATAAATATATGTAATATAAATATATATTTAATATAATATAACGTAACAATATAAATATGTAATACATATATATTTATATATTAGATATAAATATAATATAAATATATTTTTATCTCATTGAATGTTAGTAAATTTAAATAGCAACATGTGGCCAATGACCACCTTACTAATTAAAGCAGAGCTTGGGGAGATCACAACCCTACTTTCCTGAAAGAGTGGCTTGTATGCAGGAATACCCCCACCTTGTGGCCTGTGACAATATTGCCTCTAAAATTGTTTGAAGATGGGAAATACTTGAAATGACACCAACCATTTGATCTTATTAACTTCGTGTTGTTCACGCATCATAAAATCTCAAGCAGTAATTTACATAAAGTGTCTGCACATTTAAATATTAGAATTGCTAAAATGCAGCCAGTGCCCAGAGAAAATGAATTTTCTGGGGACAGTTAATGCCTGGACAAATGCTAAGGATGATCATGTTCGCTTTACAACTTGGGATAGAGTCAGCCTTTCCGTGATCCCGTATTGAACAGCATCCACTGGCATTACATTAGGTTCCTATTCCTTTGTTATACTGTTCAAAAGTCCTCTGATTTAAAGAGTTTTTACAAAACTCTTAGCCTCCCAGCTTTTCTTTTTTGTGTTTACACGTGCCTACTGATACCTCCTGTTCTCTAGATCCACTCAGCACTTTTGTTAAGGAGTCCAGCTATAAATTCTATTGGCATATTTATCCCACTGACTCAGTGCCTTGTGAATTTTGTATCCCAAATCTAGAGAGCAACTCTCAAAATTGGCTTGATATATGTGTATATATATATATATATATATATATATATATATAGCTATATATATATGTGGATATATAGATGGATATTTGAATGTGTGTGTATATAGATAGATAGATAGATGATAGATAGATAGATAGATAGATAGATACGTCCACAGACACACTATAGTACAATGCTCTTGAGCTCTATCTGTCATCTAACTATCATATATATATATATATATATGAATTCTTAAAGTATATATATTCATATGTAAACACAAATATATATAGAGAGAGATTCTTGGACAGGAAAAAGAACTCTCTATCTCTTATCCCAATGAACTTATAACTAATTAAGAGACAGACAGTAGTAGAAGACAAATGAAAACAACAGTATCAGCTTTGCCATTGACAGACAGTTTGAGAATGTGGATCAGGTATGCAGAAAAGTTGGAAATTCCAATACTGACTTTGCTACCAACTCACAGTAACTCCCAAACACCCTGTGCCTCCCCTGAGGGCAGGTCCCTGGAAGAACGATCGGACAGACAGGCAGACCACAGGGCCACATTGCGACTGGCCAGACACAGAGAGAAAACAGAGAGAAGACGATTATGGGCAGGAGGGAAGGAGTACACAGCAGAGAGCAGGGTGGGAGCTCCCACTTCCTAAACATGAAAGGATTGCACATTGATAGGAAGAATCCCAGATAGGTTAGATTTTTATGTAAATTTTATTTTAAAGAGGGTAAAACTAAACATAACAAAATAGAATAAAACATCAGAAGAAAACGATGTAAGAGAGATTTCAAAGCAAGACAACAGGAGGTCTTCACTGTCTATCATATTGTGTCTTGTTTTCTTCCAAATAGTTGTCCATATCTTTACACACAATGAATTCATAGAAAACAAAATAATATTAAATTGATCAGAACAGAGTGAGGAAGGCATTATAGGCATTCACAACCAGACAATAGGGAAATCAACAATGGCTGCCATAATATCTCTTGTTCTCTTCAAATGAGCTGTCCATACCTTTATGTATGGTGAAATTAAACAATACAAAACAGATTAAAATCATTCTCAACAAAGAATAATAGTATTGCTGGATTTCACAGCATGACACTATGGAATCCACACTGGGTACCAGTGTCTCTTTTCCTTCAAAGTAGCTGTTCATTTCATTGTGCATTATATAATCAATTTTTATAAACTGTTTAGGAGTTCTACACATGTATGAGTCTCTACATGTGTACCTATCCTTTCTGTATTAGAGAGAAAAGCAAAACAAAATAAATTCCTAGAAAAACTCAAAACAAAAAAGACAAATAAATAACAACAGCAAAGAGCCCAAAACACTGACAATATAGGCCTTCAAAACAAGGTGGTATGAGCATAACTAGGGTTGTTATTTTACATAATGATCTTCAAGAGTTCCTCAGGTCACCATACAATAATATGCACAATTCTTCTAATCTTATGAATGTTAACTCTTTTGTTCCAAGAAATTATAGAATTTGTAGCACCATCATCTTAGCAATCCTGTGTGTTTATATAATTTTAGATATTTTTCTTTTCCCTTCATTTTTTCCTCTCATTTTCCCTGAGATATTATTTTCCCCTTTAAGCAGATGCTTATCATTTCACTGTATTTATTATTTTGTATCTTATGTACTCTTACCATTTCTTACACTAGGAAAGCTATACGGCATTTACACATGTGAGTTTGACTTATTTCACTTATGAGTATGGTTTTGAGTTGCATCCATTTACTTATAAACATCTCAATGTGATCATTTTTTATAGGTAAGTAGTACTCCATTGTATAAAAATACCACATATTCTTTATCCATTCCTCAGTTGATGGGCATTTAGATTGTTCCCAAGATCTGTCTATTACAAATTGTGCTGTTATAAACATGGGTGCACATATATCACTGTGGTATGATGTTTTCAGCTCTTCTAGGAATATGCCCAGAAGTGGAATGCCTGGGTCAAATGGGACCTCCAGACCCAGATTTTTGAGGAACCTCCAGACTGACCTCCACAGTGGTTGTACCAGTCTGCACTCCCACCAAACAGTGCAGAAAAATTCCTTTTCCCCCACAGCCTCTCCAGCATTTGTTGTTGGTACTTTTCTTGATCCTGGCCATTCTTTATGGAGTGAGATGGAATCCCAGTGTGGTTTTAACTTTCATTTCTCTAATGACTAATGATGGTGAACATTTTTTCATGTATTTATTTGCCATTTGCATTTCTTCATCTGAGAACTGTGTATTCATCTCAGATGCCCATTTTTGGGTTGGGTCTTTGAATTTTGGGGATCTGATTTTTTTTAATTCTTTACATGTTCTAGACAGAAGTCCTTTGACTGAGGGACAGTTCACTAAGATTTTTTCCCAATTTATGGGTTTTCTTTTATTTTTAGTGCAAATTCATCCTCATAGAAACTGGAAGATAGAAAAAATATTTGCATTTGCCCAAACAAATAAGTGAAATTCTAAGAAGACATTAACCAATTTTCAGATGTTTTAGAAAATAAATTATTAAATAAGAGCTGTCAGAAAGAGAAAAATGTGTTTTTTCATCTTTGTATAGTTCTTCACATCATTGGTGATCATTCCTGCTAATAAAGGACCATAGACTAAGTAATGGCTCTAAAAAGAAAATAAATAAACTTATTAAATATAGTCTTTAAAATGCTTGCTTCAATGTGTTGGGAGATTTTGAAAACTCAAAAACTTCAGATTTCTAGGCAGGTAGTTATCATATAAGGGAAAAATCAATAATTACGTAACTACATTATGGGCATAATTTTAACACATAAAATAGAATAAAAATTCATGAGTTTGATCCCTGGTACCAAAAAAATAGAATAAAAATATTTCATTCACAGCAGCAATAAAAATATAAAATTCTAATTATTGGAACTTAACATACGGGGACACTTGAAGTTGTTAAGATTTTACCATGCAACTATTTCACACCAAAATGTTTATAATCATTCTTTAAAAATGATGGTGATAAGAAAAGTTTTGCATATGGCAATTTGATAATTTTTTTAAATCTGAGAACTTTAAATTGTTCTTAGAATCAAACATTCTCTAGGCCAAGAAATAATAGATCTGAGATCATCTGAACCCTCAAATTGACTCTTATGTCACTCCACAACTTGGTGTCAGAGGTAATAGTTTGCATCTATGTGAATTGTGAGCATCTCAGTCAGAGCCCATCTTCTCCAGTGAAAAAGAATGCCAAGAAACTTGTTTTGATTTGAGTCACTATCATCACCCCAAGAGATTTGTCCAAGATCATGGTGGGCAACACCTCAAAAGTGTAAAGTTACAGGTTGTGTAGCCATGTAGATGCATTAGTTGACTTAAAGCAGAATTTAACCCACCCTTTTCTGTGGGAGGAGAGTAAACTGGAAAGTTCCCTGCTACCTGGCATAGATGTCTGCTCCCAGCACTCCCTAGAAACTGGTTTTTCTGTTAATAGAGAAGATGTGGAGCTTGAGAAATAAATCAGGAAACTATAAAGACAAAACTGGTACAGATTTGTACGGGTAGCATTCAAAACAGTTTCAAATGCTTTTCCTCCTCTTTCTCCTTCTGCTCCTCTTCTTCTTGTCCTCCTCCTCCTCCTCCTCCTCTTCCTGCTCCTCCTCCTCCTCCTTTTTCTTCTTCCCCTCCCCTCGTTTGTTTGTTATAAAATAATGTTTCTGTCCATTGAGAATTTATATGTTAACATCATAATCTCTATTTTGATGGCATTAGGAGATGGTATTTTTGAGATGAGATTAGATAACTCTCACTGGGTTTGTGGCCTTATAGAAGGGATATGAAAACTGCTCATATTTGCTGTCTGTAATACAAAGATGCAGTAAGACAGCTGGGTAAAGTTGAAAGCAAAGTCATCACCAGAACCCCACCATCCTGGCACTTCATTTCAGATTCCATCCTACAAAATGCTGAGAAACAAATGCCTGTAATTCGTAAGCCACACTCTCTATAGTGACATGTTACAGTAGCGTGAGAAAGTCAGTCCATTTTATCTCATTAATTTATGTATTCTCTCAGGGTATTATATGAAATATCCATTCTCAGAATGCAGACATATTAGAGAAGATATAATGTCCCAACTATGTCAGATAGTTACTGAGCACAAGAATTCAAACTTTCTTTCCCTTTCATTATTACAATACCTATTGTGTGCTTTGGACTTTGTTACTCTTTCAGTTTATTATTGTTACTTATTTCTTATACTACGGAAACAATACAATATTTACAAATGTAAGTCTGATTTATTTCACTTATGAGTTTAGTCTCAAGTTGCCTCCATTTACCTATAAAAGCCTCAAGATTGTCCTTTTTATAGCTAAGTAATATTCTATTGTATCAAAATACCCACACTCTCATTGTTTTATTGATCATTTTCGTATCTAGATTTTGTAACCTGAACAACTAGTTCTGAGATAACAATGTGTAATACATTAACTAGTGTTCATTATCTACTTTTTTCTTTTTTGAAATTCTGTATCATTTCTATCCTTTTTTTCTGAATTTAAACTCTCTCAATAGTCTGCTTCCTATAGCTACATGTTGTCAATCACCAGCTGGTCACAGAGCATAATTTTCCCTGCACACACTAATTGTTGCTTTAGTTTCTATTATAACTCTACCATTTTACTACACCCACTGATAAGAATGCAGTGTTGGTAACTGGTAAGTAAGCTAAGCTGGCAGTTGGTGGCACTGCTTCTCAACCAATATTCCTAATGCATAAGCACAGGAAAATTCGTCTTGATTAACCACAAGAGGCTGTAGAGCTCCAAGGACACAAGAAAACAATTTCTTTTCTGGACCCAAAGTCTTAGCATGGGTCTTAGCATTTGTAGGTTCAATTAATGTTCCAAATAATCCCAATTCAGGCAGGCCAGATATTTGACAGGAAGTGTTATCTGAATTGAACATATAGAGGACAGGACTTTGAACTTGAGGACAATTTGAGATTAAAAAGTTTCTTCAGGTGATTTGTTCTGAGCTGAGAGGTTTGCTAAAAGTATTCATTGATAATTATACTTCAGTAAGTTTTTATTTGAATTTCTAGTAGCTTTTAAGATGTTTGTGTGTGTATATATATGTTGGTTCATAATGGGTTGTATCTACTGATTATTAGAACAATCTCAGATTTTTGCTAAGTATTTTCCAATTCATGAATAAGATCAAAATGAATCTGTTAATTCTACAAAATCAAAGAATGACTGGGATTTATGAATCTATTGATTTTGTTTCCAATCTTACGTCACTGACATTTTTTCAGTCTCACAGAAAACTAAATTTACCATGAATACCCAAATCCTTGTCCTCTAACTCTACAGTTAGCATTCTACTTTCTTTGTTTCATCAGCTCTCTATACATCCACTCATCCTTTTATTAATCATCAGTTCATTTTATGTTTCGACAGATTTCAAAATAACTGTCTATTTCCATACAAATATTTCACAATGCATCCACTAAGTTTAGGATCTAAATGTAATATTTATTTGCAATAAAACGCATATATCCTTTGGGTATCAGTCAATAAATTCAGATAATGATGTACATTTGTTTGCAATCCAAATGCTTATCAAGACATAGACTATTACCATCATCTTGAGGAAGTTTTCATGTGCCCTTCCAGTAAATCTCTACCCCATCATAACTATTGTACTAATTATTTTTCTATTATAAGTTAGGTTATAAGTTAGGTTAACCTAACTTATAATGGGTATTATATGGGTCTTCATATAAATGTATTGGTTACTAAGCTCTGTGTGTGTGTGTGTGTGTGTGTGTGTGTGTGTGTGTGTGTGTAGGACTTCTGTCACTTAGCATAATGTTTCCAAGATCCATTCTGTCATATATAGTTTCTTTTTACTGCTGGATAGTATTACAGCCTAAAATGCCTATAATGCCTATAATTACCAATTATGTTAGATGAATATGTAGCTGTTTCTAGGTCTTATGAATAAAACAGCTATACACTTCTGATATAAGTTTTTGTGGAAATATGTTTTTATTTCTCTTCTATAAATATCCACTACTGGATTTAGGCCAGAAAGTGCTAGAAAATTTTATAATATAGTTATACATTGAGATCAATTTGTACGCCCACCAACAATATATTAGAATTCCAGTTGCTCCATGTTCTCACTAATATTTAGCACTGACAGTGTTAAGTGGCTGTCAGTCTTTTGGATATTGCTTATGCTATGCATGTATTGACATCTGGGGTTTTAACTGACCTAGCTGTCAGGTATTCCTTGAGGAAATCTTGTAATTTGTTTTTAATAATCACAATAACATGTAAAAAACTTCTATTATATCCCTGAGTATTCATTTTTATGTGTAGAACCACTAGCAGGTGTGTCAAAGGTGAAAGAAAAGCTCACCACCTCATTTTAAATAAGCTTCTTAACATCTGCATTATGCAGGAACTAAATATTAAGCTGATCTGACTAAACAGAGCTCAGGATGCTGCAAGAATTGAGTAAAGATGGTTATTGCTAAGTGTCCATGGACAAGGACTTCTTTAAATTAGAGGTTGAAAGGTAAATGCTATTTGAGTTGTAGAATGAAATGAAGAATGAGTTTGGCTTCTGCAGGAAAAATAGGCAACATGAGGTTGTGATCCCAAAAAAAGCATAAAATACAAAAAGGAGATGAAAGTTATCCTGAAAACCTATGTGCAAAGATTTGCAACATGCCATAAGCTGTTCAAGATGTAGCACCACTGTTTGATCCCATCAAGATTTGTCTGAATCTTCCTCTTGCTCTTCATAATTGAATTATTGCTCATCTTCAATCTTATACTACAAAATTCAACCAAATTCTTGGTCTGCTGATAAGCTATAAAGGGTTTGTCCAACATGAAAAAGCAGCTGGAAGCCAAAGCTTCACATATGTCGTCTGTTATTTTGGACTAGGAAGTACCATGGACAGCTCTCACACATGTAGCAATGGCATTCCCAAAACTTTATTCTTTTAAATATGGGGCTGAAATTAGAGCCATGTTCATAGTCATGCACAAAACTAAAGTCAAAATGGATCAAAGATCTCAATATTAATGTCAAAAAAGTCAATCAGCTGGAAGAGAATAGTACATAGATATCTTGAAAACACAGGTATAGAGAGTTCATAAATAAAACCCAAACTGCATGGAAAATAATCCAAAGAATCAACAGCCATGATCCTACCTTATTAAAAAGTTTTGCACATCAAGAGAAATTACCAACAAAGTAAAAAGACAATTTGCAAAGTAGTAAAAAATTTAGCCAATTGTCCCTCAGACAAAAGACTTCTTTGTATCTATAATATATAAAGAATTGAAAATCCTCAAATGCCCCAAATTCAAAGACCCAATCCAAAAATGTGCATCTGAGATGAATACGATCTTCTGAGACTTTGTGAGATGAAGAAACAAAAATGGATCATTGGTCATTTGAGAGATGCAAATTAAAACCACACTGAAATTACATTTCATGCCAGAGAGAATGGGTATCATCAAGAAATCAACAATAACAAATGCTAAAGGGACTGTGAGGAAAAAGGAACCCTTATTCACTGTTGGTGGGAGTGCAGACTGGTACAACCACTGTGGAAATCAGTATGGAGATTACTCATAAAGCAAGGATTAGAGGTCACATTCCACCCAGCTATTGCCCTTCTGGGTATCTTCCCAGAAGAATTAAAAAATCATCATACCACAGTGATATATGTGCACTCATGTTTATAGAAGCAAAGTTTGTAATAGTTAAATCTTGGAAACAACTCAAACATCCAACAAATGAGTAATGGATAAGAAAGATATGATATTTTTATACAATAGAGTACTACTCAGCTGTAAAGAAGGATAAGCTTGATATTTTAAAATATAAATGGATCCAACTTGAGACCATACTCATACGTGAAATAAATGAGAGTCACAAGTGTAAACATTGTGTTGTCTCCCTGGTGTGAGAAACTAAAAGAGTAAATAATGCTTGAAATGTACAGTAGATATTGTGAAATGGGAAGCAAGTGCTTAAAAGAAACTAGCATGGGGGAAAGTGAAAGGGAAAGGGAAGGGAAAAAAAGGAATAAAAATGCAAGGTAGCAATGCTACTTGTGTCTCTTAGTTCATTGAAAAAGAAAGTTTGCTCTAGTATCAAGTGGAGAATTTTTATGCACATATCTTATAGTGAGTAACTATTTTGAAGGTGACACTATGCCATGTATGAACTCTTGTTATTCTCCTATTATTGTGTTATGAAATTCTGTTTTACCTTTTTTGCACAAAATAAAAAATGGGCCTGAGAGTTTTCCCCACCAGTGATCACACGATTTTTCCTCAGAAGATTATATGATGTACTACATGAAAAAACAAACTTCATAGACATTCAACACCCCTGAGTATATGGTCTGGCTTTAGAACAAGTTAGTTAGACTTCTCAAACTTCAGCTTTCTTTCTCATCCATCTCATAGAGGTTCTAACGATTACACAATATAATCCATGACAAGTGAGTGATTTTAGCCCATTTTCTGTTGTGATAACAATACCCAAGACTGGGTAGCTTATGAAGAAAAGATGCTTCTTTAATTCATGTCTCCAGAGGACAGGCAGTGAAGAGACATAGTGCTGGGACCTGCTCGGCTTTTAGTCAAGTGCTCATACTGCTTTGACTCATGACAGAAGGTGGCAAAATACTCACGCGCATGTAGAAGAGAACAAACAAGGGGTCTATTTGCAGTATAGTAATCAGTTCTTGTAGCTAAACAAGTCCTACAAGAAAAAGAACTTATATAAAAAGGCATTTACCCATCCATGAGGCCTCTACCCTTATGATCTAAACACCTCTCGCTGGCATCCCTCTCCTTCATTGCCCACAGAGAAACTGAGCATTGGTAGGGACAAATACATTCACACAATCAACACTGTCCTTGGGTCATACTACCTACTCAGTTCATATTACTCATACCTTATATTTCCTTTGATCACATTTTCCAGGGGAGGGCATTTTCCAGTCTGTCTAGAAACAGCACCTGCACTGCTATAGTTCTAGATCACAAGTAATAAATATGAAAGCACAGTGAGCTTAACAAGAATTATATTCAGGTGCAAGAATTTTCTCTTATTGTGGCTCCATCAGTACTGTATGTATTTCCACAGTTTCTCTTTAATGGAAGAGGCTGTTCACTCCTTAAAATCTTTCAATATGAAGTAAATTAAAACATCCAGTCTGTCCTATTGGTAGGCTGAAATAAATTCAAACTTCATGCCTGAAAGGAGCATTGTAGATGAAATATTCGGATAAGGCAGGAAACCCTAAAATCATCTGATTATTGGGGCAAAGCTCATGAGAGATTTTCTGATGCAGGTAATTTTATCCTAACAACAGATTGTTGTACAACATGGATTTGTATCCAAAAGTACTATCATGAGTTTGTTTAACAACTTTTTGGAGGGCTCTGAGCTACTCTAGTATAAATCCATCCTAAAAATATCTATCCTCTATCATCTGGCCAGTACACTGCCTGAATTGTTGAAGAATTTTATGTTAAAAATAAATCTGGAGGAGTGAACAAGAATCACTGGATCCCTCCATAGCTTAGAGTAAATTTATCAATCAGATGCATTTCCCTCTGATAAATGTACATGTTCAGGAGAAATTGAAGGAAGAAAAGAAAATGACTCCAAATTTGTGGCAAACTCAAGACAAGACAGAACTGTTTTAACGTGAACATAAGTATGAGGTACGGTGTGTGGAAGGGGCTTGGTAGAACTGGGAGGCAGAAAGCATAGATATAAATTTCATTCTAGCAGTCTATATCTGTGTTGGCTTGGAAAGTCATTAAATCCTTGGAACATGTGTCTGCTATAGAAATGGTATATTTGTTTCTGCTCTAATATTTATAATGGCCTTAAGAATTAATTGAAATAATACAGAAAACCCCTCTGGAATCAAAATAAAGATCAGATAAAAATCACATTATTCTCCTTGCAGTTATTTCTAATGTGAAACCATGGAGAGAAAAACTCTATGGAAAAAAGGCATAAATAAGAAAAATAATGTCTATAAAGTAATCATTTGACTTACGTTTAGTGTTTAGGTTTATAAGATTACATTTTTATTTCACCACATTTGTCATATTTTATCTATACAAAAATACTACAGTTTAGGCAGGACCCATATTTCCATGCTCATTTTATAGGTGTAGCCATAAAGTTGACATATGGGAGTTATCCTCTACAATATTTCTTTTTTTCCTCTGTGTGCTACTGTTGGTCCCATAGCACAGGCAATGTCAAGAAGCTAAAGTTTAAGACAAAGTCAAAGAGAATAAACTACTTTTAAATGTTTGTGCAAAAAGAAAAAATGAAGATTTGCTTGTTAATCGGTGCTTCCACAGCAGTGCTGACTCAAGCTAAAATGTGCAACTGGAACTTAACATGCTCTCAGCTGCCTGTGAAGAAGCTAAGCAGCATGTGATATTTAAACTATAGAATCAGTGAAGAGACTGTAAGGGAGATGCTAAGAAACCTTAAGGCACACAAGCCAGACAAATGCTATAGTCTGAAACAGTACCACAGAGAAGTGGTGAGAGACACAAGGTACTATTATAAACCAATCAGGTTCAGGGAATGCAGTCATGTCAGCCTAACCCAGTTTTTCAATGTTTTGTTACTCTACTGTTGAGTGGTTGGTTTACCAAAAAAAAACCTACTGTATTTCTAAAAAAATCTCTTATCCTTGTGGTTGAAATGCAGGCATGAAGTATAGACAAAAAAGTTAAATAAGATAACTTGATTCCCGGCTGGAAGATGCTACCCGACGGCTATTAAATGAACCAGGGCCTCAGGTGATAAGGTTTTCAGTGGATTGCTACAGAGGCCTATACAAAACATTATGAGTCTTCAGAAGCTTAGATTGACACAGAATACATTTAGCATTGCTTAGAAAATGACACAGTAGGTCTTGAAACTTTAGGAACTCTTAGGATGTTCCCCCTTCTGAATGTCCTAATCTTTTTTCAGTACTGAGCTTTGCTCCCCATGTAGTTTTACTTTCCTAGGCATCTTGATGTTCTGCCAACTTACCCAGCTAATTTTCTGGGCATCTGCCAGCCAATTCCCTTCTGGCAAAGCTTTTTTCTTTTTTTCAGATGGAAAACCTGTTAATAGAGCTAATCCTCATTCTCAATAACATCTTATGATTTCCACACACTGTGAATTAATCTGGTGAAAAAGCTCAGACTGACCAATTTTTAACATTTATAATAAATGGTAATAGTTATGGTAATAATTATAGTTACTATTATCATAATAGTTACTGTTAGCTCTGAGGAAAATGCTAACAAATACAAATAATAGAAGAAAGCAGGTGAGTGATGACACTGACATCAGCAATTGGGAAATGACATTATGCTGAGAAGTTTATAATCAAGTTTGAAAACAGAGTGTGAATGAAAAACAAGTCACAACAGTAAGTTTCTCTAGTGAGAATCCTGTCAAAATCACATCAATATTGGAGTGAATGAACCAAGTTAGTACAAATATCTGAAAATCCATTTATTTGAGGAAAAGTGAAAAAACTGGAGGTAGCTTGGAATATTTGGGGAAAATGAGTTCTGTGTTCTAATAATTAAAGGAATTTTAGTGGAGGGAAAGATAAAATTTATTCACTATATTCAAGGATGTGGATCAAGAACCAGAAATCATAGTGAGGTAGATTTTGATTGAATGTGTTTTAAAAGTTCTAAATCAACTTTAGGTAAAATTCTCTAGGACTGACTCAGGAGCTTTGTAATAGATGCACACTTATCTGACCATCTAGTAGTAGATGTAGTAGCTACATGAACATTTATTTGACCATTTAGGTAAGATTGACACATCCAACAAGAAAAAACTCTTGCGTAGGTTGAAGGGTATGAGGTTATTATTTCCTAAAGTGCATGGTTGGGTTTAACTTATACCTACAAACAGCATTGAATCACATCATGAGAATTCTTATTTTATTTTCTCACATTCTCTTATGCAGCTACAGGTCTATATTTTGCCTCTATAGATTTGTTGACAGCATTGATTTTCTATGAATGGAATTAAGTAGTCTACGGTGCTTTGTGACTAGCTTCCTTCATTAAACCTAATTTAAGGCTTTCAGAAATCAACTATATTGTTGTATATGTCAATATTTTGATGCTTTCCACCAATAATATGCCATAACACATTTTGTTTAACCATTCATCAAGTGGTGGACATTTGGAATTATTTTCAACTTTCAACTATTATGAATAATGCTATGATTCACATTTGTATACAAGCTTCTAGACATATGTTTTCATTTCTCTTGCTTATATACTTAAGAGTAGAATGACTGGGTCAAGCAGTAACACTATGTTTAGTCATTTGAATATGCAGATTTGTTAAATATGGCTATATTAATTTACATTCTCACTAGTAATTTATGAGTACTCTAATTTCTTTACATCCCTTCAAACAATTAGCCTCTCCAGCAGGTGTAAAATTGTATCTTACTGTGGTTTAGTTTGTCTTCACTTGATGCCTAGTGTTATGGAGCATGTCTTTATGTGATCTTTTTGGTCATTTGTATAGCCTTTGATGGAAATATCTATTTACATGCTTTATCCATTTCTTTTCTAGTGCTGGGAATTGAATTTAGGACCTTGCACATGCTAGGCAAGTTCTCTGTCACTGAGCTATACTCCTAGCCCATATGGGTTTTCTTATATTTTTTCTTAAAAATGTTCATTTATTTATGAAGTTCTTCATTTTTATGGAGTCTAATTTGTTCATGTTTTTGTCTTTTGTTGCTGATGCCTTTTATGTCATACAGATGTGTAGTTATTATCAATTCAAACTACAAGATTTTATCCTTATATTTTCTCTGTGAGTTTTATACTCCTAGCTGTTAAATTTAAGTCAATGATCTAATCTGATTTAATTTCTGTATATGCTATGGAATAAGGACATGCTAATATTGAAATAAAATAGGATTAGTGAAATTATGTTTAAAATAGAATTATGTAAGTAAAATATAGATAACTTTTAGGACAGTGTAAATCATAGCACATTTAGCAAAAATGCCAAACACTGTGAAGCAATGCATGATGGGTAACTGAGCTACTGAACTCAGGTCTCTTCTCACACTGAATAATATTAAATTATACTTTGAGTGTCCCCAGAGTTTTAAATCAAACTATTTTTCCAGAAATTTTCATTTTGAAAATTTTCAAATGCCCAAAAGACTTACAAGAATGTACAATGAATATTCAAATTGTCTCACCTAAATTCACCTGTAATTAATCTTTTTCTATTTTCCATTTACCTTTTTGTATAGTAAAATATTTGTCCTCACCAAAAGAGAATTCAGGCATTTTTCCTGGCCCCTCCGAGATAACCTCATAACCCTCAATGATGACAATGCATGTTATTCAGAGAAGCACCAAGCACTACATCTGATGATTTGTGCTAAGAAGGTGACTCAGTACAGAAACCATCAAATCAGACAGAGAAGTGGGGCTACAGATCATACAGTACCAGTCCTACAGTGGCCCAGCCCACCTGAGATTCCACAGGCTCTGGATTGAACATGCCCAGCATCGGCCTTACAACATAGGGAGCCAGGAGCCCACAGAGGGGAGTTACAACCCTGTAAGGAAGCCAAGAGCCTGTGGGGGAGCCACTGCCCCTCCAGGAACTGAGGGTGCAACAGGAAATTCGCCACACATGCAGAGAAAGCATTGGAACACTGCTCAAAGCAAGGAAATATAGAAAAATGACAAAAGGAAAGACCAAAAGGCAGGCTCAAAGCTCTATCCCTCCCTAAGAAACCTTAGAAGCCATGTACCTAGAAGAAAAAAGAATCCATACACCTGAAATGTCTGAAATGCTATCAAATGAAATAAATATGCAACTAGGGAAAGCTATCGAGAAATTCAAATCAGAAATAATTGCCCAGGTAAAAGAAGAATTGACAAAAACAGTGAAAGAAATAGTGAATGCATGTAGTGAAAACACAGCTAAAAAATTAGAGGAACAAAGCAAACAGATAGAATCCCCAAATGAACACTATATGAAACAAACAGAATACATAAAGCAGATTCAAAGATATATACAGGAAATCAAAAATGCTACTGAAAGCTGCCAAAACCACCTCAATGAAAGTGAAGATAGAATTTCAGACCTCAAAGATAAGATTGCAGCCAGTGAACAGGAAAGACAAGATCTTTTAAAAATAACAAAGAATCAGGAAATAACAACACCTCCAAGATGATGCAAAGAAAAATAACATAACATAATAGGGATAAATGAAAAAGAAGGGGACAGCCCAAATGATATCAAGAGGATATTTAGAGAAGTAATAGCTGAAAACTTCCCAAACATCAGAAGAGAAACTGACATCTGGATAAGTGAAGCATAAAGAACTCCAAACAGCCATAACAAAAATAAAACTACACCCAGACACATAATAATCACCATCCCAGAAATCCAACATAAGAATAGAATACTAAAAACTGTTAGAGAGAAAAGACAGATCACCTATAAAGCAAAACCTATCAGAATCACGGCAGACTTCTCAACACAAACAATGAAATCAAGAAGAGCATGGAGTGAAGTCTTTCAGATCCTAAAGGAAAACCACTTCCAACCCACACTGACATACCCTGCAAAACTGTCCTTCAAAATGGATGGAGAAATAAGATACTTCCTTGACAAAGAACAGCTGAAGAACTTCATGAACACCAAACCAAATACAAAGAATACTGAAAGACATTCTAGATACACACAGGATAAAACCACCAAGCAAGGGAGACAATTAAACAGAATAGAAAGCTAAAGACACAACAGCAGAAAGATAACATGTCAACAATAAACCAATATATAACAGTTACAATCATTAATGTAAATGGCCTCACTCACCAATCAAAAGAAACAGACTGGCAGAATGGATCAAGAAAACATCCAACCATATGCTGTCTACAAGACACCCATCTAACCCAAAAGGACACTCATACACTGAAAGTCAAAGGATGGAAAACAATACTTCATGCAACAGGAAACCAAAAAAAAAAAAAAAAAGCAGGAGTAGCCTTCATGTTTGCAGACAATGTAAATTTCAAACCAAGAATGATCCAAAGAGATAAAGAAGGTCGCTACATAGTAGTTAGGGGAAAATTTCAAGAGGAAGAGATAACAATCTTAAATATATATGCACCAAATTCCAGAGCACCAAGCTATGTAAAGCAAATACTAACAGAAATGAAAAATCAAATAAGCAATAATACAATTATAACAGGAGACTTTAATACACCATTGACCCAAAGGGAAAGATCAACTAGACAGAAAATCAGCAAAGACATAACAGAACTGAATCACACCTGTGAACAAATGGACGTGATAGATGTATACAGAGTGTTCTATCCAACAATATCAGAATACACCTTCTTCTCAGCAGTACATGGCATGTTCTCTAAAATAGACCATATACTAGCCTACAGAACATATTTAAGTAAATGCAAAAGAATTGAAATTATCCCATGCATGTTATCGGATCATACTGCTGTGAAAGTAGAAATTAATGATAAAAGAAATTGCAAAAAACCTACAAACACATGGAAAATGAATAATACACTCTTGAGCAATCAGTGGGTCACAGAGGAAATTAAAGAAGAAATTAAACAATATCTACAAGTAAATGAAAATACAGACACAACTTACCAGATTTTGTGGGATGCAATGAAAGCAGTCCTCAGAGGAAAATTTATTGCATTGAGTTCCCACATCAGGAAGACAGAACGAACACAAATAAACAACCTAATGTTACAACTCAAACATCTAGAAAAAGAAGAGCAAGCCAAGCCCAAAGCCAAAGAAGGGAGGAAATTATAAAGATCAGAGCAGAAATTAATGCAATAGAGACTAAGAAAACAGTACAAAGGATCAATGAATCAAAGAGTTGGTTCTTTGAAAGAATAAATAAAATTGATAAGCCCTTGGACAACCTTATTTAAAAAAGGAAAGAAAAAACTCAAATTCATGCAATAAGAAATGAAAAAGGTGAAATTAATACACTCAGTGGAAATACAGAAGATCATCAACACCTACTTTGAAAACCTCTACTCTCATAGGTTCGAAAACATGGAAGAAACAGACAGATTCCTAGATACATATGAACTACCAAAGCTGGATCAGGAAGATGTAAAACTGAGGAATAACCCAATTTTTATTACTGAAATTGAAAATGTAATTAAGTCCTTGCCTACAAAGACGAGTCCAGGCCCAGATGGATTCACTGCAGAATGCTACAAGAAATAAAAAGAAGACTTCATTCCAACACTCCTGAAACTCTTCAATGAAATTGAAAGGGAAGCAATTCTTCCTAAGTTATTCCTGGAAGCAAATATCACTCTAGGACCAAAGCCAGAGAAAGACTCAACTAAAAAAGAGAGCTACAGGCCAATCTCCCTAATGAACATAGATGCAAAAATTCTCAATAAAATATTGGCAAACAGGATGCAGCAAATCATCAAGAAGATTATACACCATGGCCAAGTAGGATTCATCCCAGGAATGCAGGGATGGTTCAACATACACAAAACAATAAATGTAATCCAACATAGCAATAGAGCCAAAAGGAAGAACCACATGATCATCTCCATAGATGTAGAAAAAGCTTTTGATAAAGTCCAACACTCATTCATGATAAGAACCTTACAGAGATTTGGAACAGAGGGTCTTTATCTCCATATGGTACAGGCCATCTACGACAAACCAACAGCCAGCATCATATTGAATAGTCAAAAACTGAAAGCCTTTACCTTGAAATCAGGCACAAGACAAGGATGTCCATTATCACCACTGCTATTCAACATAGTACTGGAAATACTAGCCAGAGCAAGAAGACAGGAAAGTGAAATAAAAGAAGTAAAGATAGGAAAAGAGGAAGTTAAATTATCATTATTTTCAGATGACATGATACTTTCCATAGAAGACCCCCAAAATTCTATTGAAAGACTCCTAGATATAATAAATAAATTCAGCAAGGTAGCCAGATACAAAGCCAATACACAAAAATCAATAGCATTTCTATACACTAACAACAAAAGTACTGAGAGAGCAATAAGGGAAACTACACCCTTTACACTAGCATCCAAAAAAATGAAATACTTAGGAATTAATCTCATGAAAAAAATAAAAGAGTTTATACAGTGAAAATTATAATACCCTGTAAAAGGAAATTGAAAAGGACCTCAGAAAATGGAACGACAGCCCCTGTTCATGGATAGGAAGAAAAAACATTGTAAAAATGGCCATTCTCCCAAAATTACTATACAGATTCAATGCAATCCCAATCAAAATACCACTAACATACCTCATAGATCCAGAGAAATCACCCCTAAAATTCATCTGGAACCAGAAGAGACCTAGAATAGCAAAGGCAATTCTAAGCAACAAAGGCAAGGCAGGAGGCATCACAATCCCCTATTAGAAATCATACTACAAAGCTACAGTAATAAAGTCAGTATGGTACTGCAATAGAAACAGACCAGAGGATCAGTGGAATAGATTGGAAGATACAACCACAACCACAAACTCACTCAACCAGCTTATCTTTGATAAAGGGGCCAAACATGCTCACTGGAAGAATGACAATCTCTTCAACAAATGGTGCTGGAAAAATTGGCTGTCCATATGCAGAAGACTAAAACTAGACCCATGTCTATCACCATAAACTAAACTAAAATCTAAATGGATCACAGATCTAAATATTAAAACAGAAACACTAAAACTGCTGGAAGACAAAGTAGGTAAAAACCTCAAAGATATAGGGGTAGGAAGAGAATTCATGAACAAGAACCAAACTACAT
>PVJX010009142.1:0-62429 GCA_004027295.1 Dolichotis patagonum
TTTTTTTTAAAGGAATGTGCTTCATATTTTTAAAAAATTACTTTTCCAGGTATCAGTACTTATCCTGGATTCAAAGACTGCTTTGAGATCCCAGCACTTCCCCTCACACCCATCCCAATTCTGCACCTTAAGAAGAATATAACCTGTGTCCTTCTATCGTTTATGACAAGATCTCTCCCTCTCTCTCACTAAACATTTACTTATAACTGTAGTAGCTAAGATTTGTTAAAGATTCTCCTACAGACTGAGAAATTACAGGTAAATCGTGAGTGTCAAAACAATGCTCCATGATACAAGATCTTTCTTACTTAGGATCTTACCACTTTGGAAGATGTGACAGGCTGGTATGTTCACAATCTACATGTAGTTTTAACTGACATGAACATCATTTTGTCAGTATCTTTCTAAAACAAGTCAAATCTCCTACATATGAATAAACCTATAGTAAATATTTGATAATGAAGGCTGGGAGTTTAGCTCAGCGGCTTAAGTACCTGCTTGGCAAATGAGAGGTTGTGAGTTTGGTCCCCAGTACAAATATATATATATATATATATATATATATATATATATATATTCAATTATATATATAATTGCATTCCTTTCCAAGTGTTTAATAGATGGGTCAGATCTCCAGAACTTTAGATGAATTTCATTTTCATTAAAGATATTTAGCAGCCACCTAATGACCAGGCACTTTCTTTTCTTTTTTTTTTTTAATTTTTAAATTTTTTTTTTGGTATCGAACCAGGAATTGAACTCAGGATCTTGTTATGCTGCTGAACTATATTTCAAGCCCCAAGGTACTAACACATCACAAAAGCAAAAATTTTTTAGTGTAAGGTACATGCATGCTTGCTTTAATAAATGCTACAATGAGCCAATTAAATAAAAAATATTGTTGCTGACGTTTCAATATGAAAGACATAAGAAGTTGTGATACACAATGGGAAAAAAAATCCGGAGAAAAAAGTGGTCAAGTCAAAAGAAAATAACTTTCTTTAGAAATTAAGAAGCTGTTTCAGAGAAGGCTTATAGTCTGAGTATTTACCTTTCTTTGTCTACAGCCTAGCATAAAAAGAACATGGCACGTTTAGGAAACACTGAATAAACTTTTGCTGAAATGACCTGAGAATTGAACTATGCCTATCTTAGCATTCAGTGAGGGAAGACGGTGAAGTCTAAACAATCCTTGGGTACAGCTATGTTAGACAGTCAGCATGATGAAAGAAAAAGCCTCTTCTCTGAGAACAGCAGGTCCTTACCTGTTGCTGGACTGGTACTTGCTGTACCACCTGTGTAGGCACTGCTGCTTGACTAGCCACAGATGTTTGCAAAGTCACTGTCGAACCTGTGTCCGACCCAGTCTCTGATGTCTGCATGATGGTCCCTAAAATACATGACACAGAAATAAAATTTACGATGTTTTCCATGTAAAACCAGCTTCATTACATTTGTTCCTAATACTCTATACTGAGACTTTCAGCTATCATACCACTTGTCCCAACAAACTCCCAAAATTCATGTATGTTGTAAACATCATGACCACTATTTAAATAAATACAGAAAAATATTAAGCCACATTTTTATTTAAAAAAATTTCTCACTAGGACCTGTTAACCTGAGATTATGATGGTTGAATTTAATTGAGAACTACCTTTCTTAGATCTCATCTATTACAAATATTTCACTCTCTTTAGGAATTATGCTTCAAAAGAATGTAACATATTCTTAATTCTCAGAACACATACCCTAACCTGGTAGAAACTACTTTCTAGATACTTTCATAGGTTATCAAAATATCCCCTAAGGAGTATGATATAAAATGAATCATTTCTAAGATCCTTTCCAATTTAAAAACTTACTATTCAGTGATATATAAAAATTAGTGCATATCCAAAAATCAAATGATATATCCTAAATTTAGTCAAATAATCAAGTTCATTAATTTTTCCAAGCTTCCAAGTCTTAACATCCCTTTTGCTACTTACAAATTCAATAAAGTAAATATGAATTTCTTTGCTATTGAGCAGGAGCCAGAATTCTCATTTTCTTCCTTGACATGAAGGGGACATTATTTAATTGGTAGCCTAAAAAAAGAAAAAAACTATCGCACCATAGCTTAAATCTATGAAAGTATCATATGCATTGATTTTCCTTAAAAAATTCTTAAAGAGTATTTAGCTCTCTCAAGCAGAAAATTAACGTTTTCAGAATCTTTTGCCATAGCCTGATTTCTTCCATTTCTTTTTCTCCATAACTTCTATCATCTCATTCAATTTTACAAATGTACCTCTGAAGACATCAAATCTCCCCTTATTTTATAAATGAGAAAAGTAAACTCCACAAAGGTTAAGAAACTCACTCGATAGGGACAAGGAAAGTTTTGAGACTTTTTTTTTAAACTTTGAATCTGTGCTTATTTTATTTGGAGAGCTGATGCTGGCATTTTTGTAAGAGATTTGAATATTTTCTTGATTTTTTTATTTGTCAAAATCCTAAAACAACACAATAACACTTAATGCATATAAAAAAGTATAGCATTGGCAAATATCACTAATTGTTTAAAAATGTTAATGACCTTTGTAAATGCTTTACATGTTAATTCATAAATATATTAATCCCTGTAACAATCTACTGCAGTTGTAAAGATAATTTTCATTTATAATTGACAAAACTCAAGTATATAGACAGAAGGTGGCTAGGGGCTACAAAATAAAAGTAAAAGGATGGAGACTGTGGCTAATACCCCAGTTCTATCAGTGTCCTAATGTTCAGATCTAAGATATGATGGATACATATAGGAGGGCCCATCTGCAGAAACCAGTTCTAATTTTCCAAAGACTGAAATACTTATGTGAAACATCACAAATGGTGGCTCATTTTTAAAAATTTAACACTGATTTATAAACACACACACACACACACACGTGCTCACACACCCCTTTGGACTACCATGAAGACGATGGATAGGTGCACAAATGTATGAAAATAGCAGTATTCATTTCAGAAAATTCCTACTTAATTAAGATCAATGGAAGGGCAATGGTTCTTAAAATTTTGGGAAAGAATATGCAAATTAGGAACCCTATCTATGGCGTTTCCTCTTTCTTTCATCATAGACTGGGAGGGAGGCAGGGGGTTCAACAGAAAAGAAAGCAGAAGCCAAGATCTTTTGATTTATTACACATTTCTATGCTTTGATGCTTGTGTGCTATGGTAGAGGAGCAATTAGCAAGACTGAGGTAATGTTTTTCAGGAGATGTAGAATGAACCACACAGTAGACATTACCTTCTGTGAGCTTTTGTCTGACTCTCTTGCCAACATGAAGACGGCTGATAGTCTTCGTTAGTTTAGGACACAGATGAAGAAGACAGAGTGGCCAGTTACTGCTTCTCCTTTAAGCTACCCAAACCAAAGTATGTATGTGTGTGTGTGTGTGTGTGTGTGTACATACTTTTTTTTAAACAACCAAATTACTTATGCCAATCCTCCCTCCTCTTTCCCCCAGAACTGTTTGGAAACATTGCCAAGACTGGCTTGTAGCTCACACATTGTATGCATACCAGTCTACATATCCTTTTCAGGTCCGTGACCCACACTTTGACAATCAATGTTTTACGTAGACACATGAAAGCAGGTAAAGAAAGAAGTTCTGTTTAAAATTAACTTAACCTTTAAAGTAATTCTTAACCCTCAATAAACAATCTGAAACAGTGTATCAGGAAACTAAAGCCCTAGATTTGAATATTGCCCTCTTGCTTATTATATTAGACTCAACATACTGATTTTTGTTTTGCCAGAGTCAATGTTTAACTATCAACATTTAAAAATCAGAAAACTATGCAATGAAAGGCAAATTCTGATTTTCTTGAAAAATCTGAAAATTTGAAAAGTTGAGCCCAAACTACTGATTTACTAGCAAATAATGTAAAGGGCAATATAGAATCACTTATTTTGCCTCTATAAACATTTGAGTGTTTGAGTCCCTAGAATGAAGCCAGGAACCTATTTCTATTCATCGAAATTGGAATATACGGAGGGAGGGGGGAGGGGACAATGTTGAAGACGTGTACTGATTCACTTACTTTATACAAAAGAGTAATACCCAAGCTTTGATTACTGACAAAAAAGGTGTGACTGTATTATATGGTTTTCCTCATTTCACAGGTTAGTCAGTTAAGTCTCAGAGATGATAAACTACTTGCCCAAAGCTCTACAGGTGGAAAATAGGAAAGCAGGGTTTGAACATCACAGTGCTCTGTGCACTGAACTACCAGGACAGGTTGGATATTCTCAGTTTCATAATAAACACTGCATAGATAGAAATAAAGAGTAAAGAAATGAAGGCTGTTAAAATTTTAGAAAGAGAAAACAAACCAACTGTCAACTATTTAACAGTAGCAGACTTTACAGAATAGAGTAGTGGAAGTAAGAGAGGTAAAAACATTGGTTCAAAATTTAAAGTTAGTGCGTTATAGAAAACTTCTCATTCAGCATTTGGCGCAATCTAACATATCATATCAAAAGTGCACAATGACCCCAATCCAGTAAAACCAAGTATCAACCAACTCTCAGAGTATCGTCTGTTTCTTCCAAATTTCGGTTCATTGGTCCAAACTACTTGGCTTCTACATCAGAGTCAAACCAACAGATTAAGAATTCAGCCCCTCAGCACTGTCTGCCTTTTTTGCTTTTTATCCTCATAGACACAACTTTATTCTCTGATTTCCAGTATCATCTTCAGCTTGAGGTTCTCTCTGACATGACTTAAGAGACTCTCAATCACATCCCACACACAGACCACCTCTGAAAGTCACAACTAGGTCTGTCATTTAATTTTAATGGTGCCAGAAACTATGCTACCTGCTTTTAATACTTTTTCTAGTTTAATCCTCATAAGAACCCCACAGTTGTCTACTTAGGAAATGAGGAAACAGGCACAGACCAATTAAACTTATCTAAGTCAGAAGAAGCACCTAAATTCAATCTACATCGGTGTGGATCTAAAGCCCATGGTGTCAACCACTAGGTAATAATACTTTGCAATATCCTAACTGGACTTACAAATAAAAAAAAAAAATCCCTGGATAGAAGACTGTTGGTCTGAAGAAGAAACTTTTGGGTTCTAAATGCATAATATTTTACACTTCCAACGTTAGACATCCATCCTATCTTTCTGACACCAAAACTAAAGAAGTTATTTCCTCCTTTTCTACTGAGGCCATCATAAAACATGACTAGTATTTTTTCAGAAGCATTTTAAATGATGAATTCCAAAGACCTGATTTAACAGCACGTCAATTAATGTTATAAAGCATATTTGAAAAGTATAACTCTCCTGCCAAATTTTGCTAAATAGATGACAGAAGTCCACTAACACAGTATTCTGGGAATTATCACATGAAGACATGCTCCATTTGTAGGTTTTGTTTTACTCCTCGCATAGCAGTTTGAGGATATTTGAGATGTTCACATTCATCCAGCAGTGGTTTCTGGTGCTTTGTTTATGTTTGGTAGTAATTTAGTTTAGTTCCTTCACAGCCTCCTTTCAAGTGATATTTGTTTATCAGTCACAAATGCAGTCACATTAATCCATTTTGATAAGCTAAATAAACCCCTGCAGTCTGTCAATGATGTAGCTCCTATGAAAATGAGCTGCATATTCTTGCAGGAAAGACTTGAACAATTTCAGTCTAGTCATCCTTGCCTAATGTGACTGTCAGGTGTGCCATGAGCAACAGATGCTTGTTTGACAAAGGACCTTTTTATTCTGGCTAATTAAGCAGTTGGACACACCCGCCTGTTAAAGGTTCAGCTTTGTATAGCCAGCTCTGGCTGAATCATGCGAATCCACAGCTAAATGGGCCACATTTTGAAAGCAGGCTAATTAACCCCTAGGAGAAGGAAAAGAATATTGCAAAAACCCAGCTGCTGAATGCAACAAGATTAGCATTTCTTCAACCTGATGGGTAAATCTAGGCAAATCAGATGTGTTTGGAACAAACATGCATTATTTTCAAGTTTTAAAGCATTCAAATGTTCTCTCTGGAACTTCCTGAAGATTATTTAATACACTCAAAGTCACAGTTGGATTCCTTTTATCACACACAATGTACATGCCAGAATAAATGGTTTAATAGTCTGACCTAATCAATTACTTATCAAACAGAACTATATAAGTAGGCTAATTTAAAATGGGCACTACCCATATAATTTTTAGTAGGATCTTTCATCTTGGTATAATTTTGCCATCCTAAAACAAGCAAAGTCTGAAAGTTTGATTCTACTATACTTACTGTATTGTTTTTAACACTGAAGACTTTAACAGGTTTTAATTCAGCATGGAACATAATGACTTGTTTAACTTTCAAGTACAACAGAAAATTTTCTTTCTTTTTCCTTAGCATTGAAAGACAAAGATGCTGGTTAAAATTTCCAAATTAGACAAATTTTTTGTCTAATAAGCATAGTTAATAAGCATAGTAAAAATAAATCACATATAAAATGTGACTATACTCAATGATGAATTATTTGTAATAGCATTAGAATCCTGGTTCAACATAAGATCACAGCAATGTCATCTTATAATTGAAAATTACTATGTTTTAAATAGGGAAAATTAACATTAGTATGCTCCTAAGAATAAGATCTAAAATTATTATAATCAAAATCCTGCAGCATAAAACTTTTATTACTAATACTGATTCAGCATCAGCAGTGTAAATGTTAAAAAGTAAGAGTAAATGTTAAAAAGTAAATGTTACTAAGTAAATGTTAAAAAGTAATAGTAGTACAGATATTGCCATAGCAATTAAAATTTCTATTAATTAAAATTAGACAACTAAAATGAGCAATGGTTTAGGAAAAACATGTTGACATTTACTTTCCTGATCACAAAATTAGTATGAATGTACATTTTTTTTACTATTTGGGTGGACAATAAAACTATTATTCTAACACTTAAAAAAATGAAGTTATTAAGCAATTTCCAAAGAACATGCAATTTAAAACAGTGGGTCATACTTTAAATCATATGTGTATGTATCTTACATGGTTAAATATTCATGGAATAGATTTAACTTTTTGAAACTTTGGCAAAAAGAATAGAACTTATTTTACCTACCATACAAAATATTATAATTTGGCTTTTTCCCCCTCCACTCAGTTTTTTTTTTAATGGTTAAAGTATATACTGTAGTCAAGTACTAAGTTTTTATTTGTATCACATAAATATGAAAAGTTTATTCTTTAGTAAAACATAGGCTTTATCAAATCAATGAATCAAGTAGATAAGGATGTAAAAAGAAAACTCATGATTTTCTGTGCTATTAAAAGCTCTACCTCTTTGATGCTGTACTCCTCAGTACTGTGTACAATAAATCTTTTGTACAAAATGTATCTGTAGAAAAATGATGGAATGATAATAGTGCAGACTGTTCTGCAGACATCTTCCTGTGATAACTGATGACAGTGATTAATGTTGGCAAAGATTAATCAGGACACTGGTAACATATACAAGTTGCCTGGGTAACTTTTTTCATTTTTCGACAAAGGTTTTTTTCCCTTACCTAATTTTTCCCATGACTCAGAATGAAATTTAAAAAACAACTTCTTTAAGAAAAGAAAAAAGCAAATTACAGTTTTTATCTTTAAGGACTAATTACTTGACTTAAACACTAAAAATTGTCCATTAACAATGGCACAATGTGGTTGAAATTATGTAAAAACTGTTTTATTTGTTTTTACTTTGTTATCAAGAGAAGCTGTCATCAGGCACTGGTGCCATTCCAGCTTTTGTCTCTTACTCATACTCTTGAATTAATAGATAAATCAGTCTTACCTAGATGGTATAATCTAAAAAATGGCATTGCTCAGCAGCTGAAAGAAAAAAAAAATATAGCCAAACACACAAAACACTCTTAGTAACTCAACACTCTTAGCCAAGGAAATGGAGCCTAAGAACAAAAGCAGCATAATCTACAGATTGATTCTTACCCAAATCTATGAGACAAAGACGTGTTTCTATTATTAAGTCTACTCCTAAAAGTAACTAGAACCTATCAGAGCATTTGATCATTTATTATGTAATAGATCTCTTGCAAGCATTTAGTAATTTTACCCATGCAGTAGACAATCCCATTTTATAGGAGAGGAAAGTAAGGTTCATAGACATTCAATGAATTTTCCAGAATGACAGAGCTATTAAAAAAGCCAGATTTCATGCTAGTGTGCCACATAGACAACAGAAGTAGACAATGAGGCTATGTTAGCAGATCAACTTTAAAGACATAAACCACTTCTTAAACACTTCGAATAAAAAATTCTAAATTTGAGCAAATATCACATGAACTAAAATATGTATCATACCTACCAGACATGATCAATAAACTCATAGTCTTTAAAGTGATAATTTTTATGATATAGAAAAGGATATTATGGATGAGAAGTGAAATACTGAATGGATATTATGCATGAGAACTGAAATAACTTGCGTTTACTAAACATTTTATAGACAAAAAGCATACTATCATAGAGACTCATTTACTTCTAAGAATTTAAATTTATCATATAAAAATAGTCAAATAAGGGTTCAATTAAGTATACATATATAATAGAATATACACAGAAAAGTATAATTAAATATTACTTATTGCCAAAAATAACCAAAAGATCCACAACTCTGTAATATAAACTGTTTCACTTATATCTATAATGAAATACTATATGGATCTGCAAATCCCAACATGAAAAGAGAGCTATAATATTGTAAGCATAAAACACAGGTTGCAAAACAGCAGATAGCACAACATGCAAAAGGTTTCCGAGACATACATAATGTAAGCTAGGCTATGGCAGGTGCAATAACATCAATGGAATGCCTTACAGATTTTCCAAAGGAATAATCATGAACTTTAGGGAGTCTCAAGCCTACTCTGGACTTGCTGGTTAAAACAAACATGGGCTTCAAAACACCATCTCAGCCTGGATCTATTACAGAAAGTCAGTCTTAAATTCTGTAAGCTAAAATAACTCGCATAATCCCAGATACCTGTAAAGATAGATTTCTATCTTTTCAGTTGCTGTGCAAGAGCTCTGCCTCCCTCCTTACTGCTAAATGACTCAAAACTCTCAACGGGTGCTAACAAATCACCTTTTTAATATATCTAGCATTTGTGGAGATAGACTTTACAGATTCATTCATTGCTAGTTGCATGATCTTTGTCCTTTTGTGCTGAAGAAAGTCTATTAATACACACTCCCAAATGTCAAAAATGTCATTCCCTTCTTTACAACACTACCTAGCCCATTAGCTGATCTACAACCAATATGTAAAATTTGGTTCTGCTCCTTTTGAATGCAAACTGACAACAGCAATGGCGCCCCTTTCCAATATGTCAAATTAAGAAGACATAGCGGAGGCACTGAGGTTTTTAGTTCTACTAAGAAGTTTCTTCTTGTGCAACTGTCCCTAGTGTCAGGTGTGTATTCTTCCATCAAACCCTATAAACGATGAGCTTTTGTCTTTTATTCTTTACATACTAAAGTGTGATGTCTTCTGTTATTGTTTTGTTTGTTTGTGAGAGGTCTTGACATGTAATTCAGGCTGGCCTCAAACTCACTGTAACCCAAACTGACCTCAAACTCCAAACAGTCCTCCTAGCACAGCCTCCAGGGCAGGAAGTACAGGGATGAAGTGCCAGCTCTGGCTCAAATGTGTTTTTACCCATTAAAAGTACCACTTTATGTTTTAGATTCAGAAATAAAAATATGCTTGCCAAATAGGACTTCTATGTGGTCTTAAATTAGAATAGATGTGAACAAAGGAAAGGTAAAGATTAATTAAAAAGGCTGCAGTATTTAAAGAATGGACATAGTGATGACATATTAGAGACCACTGAAAGTATAGTAGACAAAGTAAGTCCTGAGCCATTAATCTATCAGTCATCAAATGGAAGATTTGTGTTTTCTTAAACAATAGACAGGGATTTAAGTGGTTTTTGCTAAAAGCTGTGACTTTCTACTTGGGCCTACAATGCCCAGTAGGTAACTGGAGGTAGTACAAATCTTGACCTTTATTTTGTAAAACTGAGTCAAATCCATCTCAAATATATTAATCATTTAGGGAGTGTGTGTCTGAAAGTTGGGAAAACAAGGCTTCTTAGTCCTAAATTTACATAGTCTATCTCATTACCTTTTGAGAGTGAAGATATTAGGATAAGAGATCTAAAGAGATATTCAGCTATGCCCAGAAATCTACATTTCCAAAATCTAGAATCCACTTATATTTCAGCAGAGCCTTATAGGACAGAGGCTCTTTCAAGTTATGAGGATTCCTAAATTGCTCCCCAAGTTATGAGGATTCATCTCATAGGAACCAAACTGCCCTTCAAATCATGAGGTTCCTCTGAAGCTATGAAACCCAGACTGATACTATAATCAACCAAAACCACCTTCATATCCCAAAACATCATCAGGGTGTTTTTGTTGGTTTGTAAGTGGACAATTCCAGTCTTCTTCATCAGAATATACCCCCTCCAGATGTTCACGCTGCACTCGTCTCTCTATATTCTCTCTTACTTTCCAATTAACAGTTTTACCTGTAAGTTAATACTGTAACTTTAGTTGTAATGTCCATTATCATTAAAGCAAGGACTCATGCTAGCCAGTGACAGAACCACAAAAGAATTAAGCAGGTACTGTTGAACTCAATCAAAGATTTTCTTCAGATTTTATAGGGAACAAAAGCAAGAATAGTAATCCTTAATTTTCTTTACATCTGAAGACTCCACAGACAAGATTCCTCTTAGATTCTTTTGTCCACACAAGAATTTTTGTTTCTCCCGTATCTGTTTTTTATAGAGTATAGTCTTTCATGGTTCCTCACTATTCTAATGACAACAAACTCAAAGAGATCAATACATCTAAAAGGGGAAAATAATACACTATAATAACATTGCTAATAATGGAAACATTATATCCCATTTTAAATGTACATTATCTTAACTGAATTCTCATTACTGCCATTTCTTGTAAATATAGTGAACTTGAGTTTCAGTCAACCTCAAAAAACTATATATTCTCATACATATAAACTGAAAATAACTGCTATACATCAGGATGTTATTAATCAAATGAAATGTTTACACTGTCTTTCACTATAGAAATGCGTATGTAACAGATTGAAGAATTAGGAACTACTCAACTTAGAAATTCACATATGTAACAGCAAATTATTTCTCTGCAAAATGGAAAATTTGAAATAATTGCTGTTATTTGAAAACAGTATTCTTTTGCCATTTCTTTTGTGGGAAGAGTAATAATCCATTCTATATATGGTTGCCCTTCCAATATTTTTTGGCTCCAAAAACATTTACTTTTTAAAAATTCCTTACTAAATCATTCTATCTTCATATATGGGTCACTATATACTACCTGATCTTTAATAAACACTCCTAACTAGAATTATTTAAATGTTTAAAATCAGCTAAGCTCTTTATGACTACAATGGTCCCTGGGTTCACAAATTTAATTCTTTCCACAATTCCAGTCACAAACCAATTTGGATGAGAACCAAATCAAATTTCCCCATAAGGTCAACATTGAACCTAAACACTGAGTTTGATTCGATTCTCATTCAATTCAGTTCGTAACCAGAACTATGGAAAGAAATAAGTTCGTCAACCACGGTACTGCTTTAAAAGCAGTTGTCCTTATATATTTTAGATACATGTGAAATTTCATATGAGTTTCGTTTTCCTCTCCTTCCTTCTTTCTTCTCTTTCCATCCTTTCTTCTCTTAAACTGTGGTGGTCTTCAGTGGAGTAAAAGAGGGAAGAAAGTAAGAGGTAAAAAACTCTTCTTTTATCCCTGATAATATATTAATAGTAAATGTTTTTATCCCAAGCACTCCTTTAATCAACAAATTATTCAAGAGTTCCCTTGAGTCACATCTCCATTTATGCAAATATTACTTAACTGCTGCCTCCTTATCTATTTACTATATCACTTTAAGAGAATTTTTATCTTTTCCAGGGAGAGTAAAGAACAATCTCTAAATCTCCAAGTTCTATGAACTTTTTGTTATCATACTCGCTGAACTAACTACCTTTGAAATTAATGACAATCTCCTATTTCCCTGAATACCTCTTCACCTTGCCTTCCAAGAAAGTATATTCTGATTTCATTCCTACTTGTTCAAATAGTTTTTCTGTTTCCCTCAACACAATTTACTTTCTTCCTTTTGATTAGACAGTGATGGTGGAATGGTATAGATTGTCTTTTCTGCCCTTTTACTATGGTTTTTACTTGTTTGTGAATAGTCAATATCCTTCCTTTTACTGATCTACAGTTCTGAATTTTTAACTATTTGTTGAGACTTTTCAAATGACCTATCATAGTTGCAAATGTTAACTATTCAAATGAAATCATGAAAGCCCAGTTTACATGTTCTTTGTGCCTATTAACTGTTCAGCAACACCTACTCTTACAGTGTGGAGGATACATGCTCTACCCTTGAGGACCATTTCCTATTCACGGTATAAGATGTAAGAGACAGTCTTCACCCAGACAGTGGTGCACACTTGCAATTGCAGCTATATGGGAGGCTGAGACAAGAAAGACTGCAAGTTCCAGGCCATTCTGGTCAATTGAGCAAGACCCTGATTCAAAATTAAAAAATAAAATAGGCTGGAAATGTTCAGTGATAAAGATCCCTGGATTCCATCCCAGTCCTATGAGAGAGAGAGAGAGAGAGAGAGAGAGAGAGAGAGAGAGAGAGAGAATGGAAGGGGAAAGGGGAGAACATACACATTGGGATCCAGTTATTTTGAAGTCCTGGCAACTTGTTTTCTCAAAAAAGCCTAAAAGTAAGAGCAACACTTTTCTCCCTCATCTCCAAATTTAATCAATTACTGAATGTAATTATTTTGCTACCTAATTATCTCTTGAAAATCTATTCGTTTATTTCCATCTCATCAAATACATCCCTAGAGTTCAAGTCACTCCCTACAATAGATCCCCAGTGCCCTCAGGATAAACTGCAAAACCTCTAACAAGACTTATGAGGCTCTTTAAAATATAGCTTCTGCCTGCATGTTCCCAAGAGTACATACAATCTAGCTACCCTCATTTCTGTAACTCTGGGACATTTGAACATGAAGTTTCTTCATCTTGAAACCATTTTCCATTCCCAGTTCTGACATCTTCAATTTCTAGATGTTGGGATGAATACTATTTTCCCTAGAAAGCTTTCCAAGCTACCAATATTCTTCCCCCTTCCTTTTAACAAGTCTGAGTCTGGTCCTCCTGGGTGCTCTATAGCACCCTATCATTACTGCATGTGCAGCAACTATTGTAGTACAATTGTTTCTCTTGCTAACCAAAGAAAAGCCTTGAGAGCACAGACTAATGTTTATCTTTTTCACTTACAAATAGGCCACAGTGCCTAATAGAGAAAGGATCTTCAATTTGTTGAATGTGCAAATGAATCTCATAGGAGGATGAGGTTAAGATCCTGCTGAAATTTTAGTACTGGGAATATGCTTTATCTGAGGCAATTAATGTCTTAAAATTCTACATAAATATAAGGATAGCCATTTCTAATCAAGGTATTTATTAAGATGTCTTTTCTTAATTTTCTAATGTGATTTCCTTTTTAATTTCTATTACAAAAGAACTTCATAACAATTCCTATATCCTACAAATTGTCTCAAAGGATTTTATATATCATTCTAAAGAAATAAGGATTAGCTGGGCATGATGGCATATGCTCATAATCCCAGCATTCTGGGAAGTGAAGCAGGAGGATCACAGTTTGAGCTTAAAACGAGCAAATTGTCAAGATCTTGTCTCAAAATAAAAAAACAACAAAAGTCTGGAGATGTTGCTCAGTGTGAATGAAGGCTGTTAGTTCGATCTCTAGTATCTTTACAAAGATAAATAAGTAAGAAGAAGAAGAGGGGAGGACAAGAAGACAGATTAAAGAAACTCAAATGTGCAAATCAAGTGTTCAGCTAAAACTCTGAAGGTTCTGACATATCATTTACTGTGCTTTTATAAGTATAAACTATTCACAGAATTGTGGATTGGAAACCAATGCGCTAATCATGTCATTTTATAATAGGTGGACTGATACGCCTGTTTTGTTAGACAGAAACACTTAATCTTTAATTTTCATAGCTAAAATGTTAACAATAAGTAACTAGCCTAATAGTAATTGTCTGACTTCATCATTAATTAGTTACTTGAAATTTATTTGAGCTGGCTACACTTAACTGACATTCTTCAATATTCCCTTAACAATCACTAAAACTTTCCGCAAAAATGTCTTCCAGTAAGCCTCTAGCTATTCATTAGTTAACACATTAAATAAGGAACTTATATACATTATTTCATTTGTCTAGAAACCTTGTAAAGTAGGTATTATTACTCCACTTTTTATAGATAGAAACTACGACATAGATCAAATAATTCTATCAGCAGCAAGGTCATAAACTAGAAAAGTGTACAGTGAGACACTGAATGCATCACATGACATATTAGGTTCAGGAGTATTTTCTTTTTTCTTCTTTTAACCTAACCATATTCAGTACTGGACTTAAAATATGACAGCTTTATAATAGACAATATATCTGTTGTCCTAAAAGTCTCACAATTATATACATTAGAATAGTTAACAAGCTATAATTTTTAATGCAGATAATAATCTTTTATGATGTATTCTTAAAGAAACTTTTTACTTTAATCCCTGCCTATGTGACAGAAAAGCAATGTGCCTCCATGCAATACATTTTCTTTTCAAATTTTCAGAGTGAGATCTCAGGTATTTAACCTCAATTTTGCTTCTCCCAGAATATGAACAACTGAATTCGGCTTCTCAGGTACCAAAGAAAGAATGTGAACTAATTTATTTATCAAAAAACTGGTACTGACAGTTACATACAATCACAAACTGACTTCATCAATTGCCAGAAAAATATATCTAAGTCTATTACCTAATGGCATTGCAATCACAGAGAAGCAAAGAGCTTTAAGGAAGGTTGTAAGACAAAAAATGTTGTTTAGAGTAACTAAGCCTCACAGAAATGTCACAGTACAGTTCTTTAGTCTAGCTGTCATCTCTCTTCCTACTTAAGCCATATGTCAAGAAACTATCGTATCGCTTGATCTACTCGTTCTGCTGTTTCTAAAGCTCAAGTGGGACACATTTCATTCTAATGAACAAACAGACAATAAAGTGAAAAGTAACTTTTTGAATTTTTTAACCCAGGCCTTTTATTTCTTCAGTGTCTCAAAAACTTCCACTGAGGTAGCCATGCCTGTCTTTCTGTCTGTGTGTCTCTCTCAACAAGACCTGTGGCTAAGGAAAAAGTATGTAATTTCAAAGACAGTAATACTCTTGCATTACAGCTCCATTTCCCCCATCCCTGGCTGAGATGGTGACAGGGGTATGAAAAAGTTTTGCCAAAAATCAACTATTTTATCAAATGGCCATTTTGACAAACAAACCAATTCACTCAAAATGTGTTTAACTTTTAGTGTTGGTGACAATTAGCTGTATTGGCTAAATCAGTTTTAAAGGGACTTTGATGAGTTTGTGATGTCTGAAGATGACGAGTTCAAGATTTTAATGTCCCTGAAATCATTGCAATCCAGCAAAACAACACACACATACTACATTATGAAATCTTGCCTTTCAGTAGGCCAACAACTTTTAGGAGTAAAAATTTCTTTATTTTAAATTAAAAAGCTACAGATATCCTGAATCCCATAGAGTTTATAAACACTCCCATATGCATGAGTACATTGCTTCTGTTTTAAGTGAATGAAAAGCATTCAGTTGCTCCATTCACTTATCAAACGTTAATAAATCTGGCATTCAGCTGAGTTGAACTGATAAATAATTCATTAATAAAATCACTGGCGTGAACTGCTATGATAGAAAGATTAAAACTTTATAAAGTTAATAATTCCCACCCAAAATTTCTAAACCTGCTGCAATTCTGTGCAACATGATTTGTGACAAACTTTATAAGTAGTTAACATAAACTCATATCAGGGAGTTAATAATTTGGAGAACTGGTCATTAGCCCCTTCAAAATCAGAATATTTGGTAAATTTAACAAAAATAGGTATCAAGTAAATTTATACTTCAGCAAACTGATTTTAGAAGACTAACCACTAGTGAATTGATCACTCCGTAAGTTTCCTTTTAGTAAGGGAGGGTAGTAACTGACTTTCAGATCACTGATGTGCTTCTCAACATCGCAGCATTTTAAGTTGAAAGTACTTAGGAAACTATCTACTTTAGTCTTCCAGTTTACAGAGCCTGAAGATAAAGTAGACCCAGTAGTTACTATCACAGACAGCATTAGAATTCAAAACATCCAATTTCCAGTCAAAAGCTCTTTTCTAACCGATAAGGGTTTATAAAAGAAAGAAGGGAGGTACTCACAAAGAAGGAGAAATGCCTGCCAGAACCCCCAAGTGTGAATTACACGGTAAAAGAAATACAAACATGGAGAATTCAACCCTAAAATAAGACAGTTGCTTAGATGTTTCCCAGTTTCTTTCTCACATAAATGAATGAGGCACTGTTTCAGGGTGTTAAACAAGGTTTTAAGTGAGGCAAATTGTTTGAGTGTGCATAGAGATATCAATGAGAATGGTTTACAGCATTTTATATATGCCAAGAATTCTGAACCATTTTGCAATGCTGTCTTTTTTGTTTGCTCCTGTTTTGTTTTGTTTTTTTCTAATTGGAGTTCTTGGTACTCCAGGCTCAATATTTATCATATGGACTATCTGCATTTCAGGCTCAGGATTTTATTAATATGTCATGCAATGTAAACTATAATGAACAAACTGTTTTTCATGAAATAAGGACACCAAGACTCATTTCAAATTTGCCAGGAATGGGAGAAAAGCACAATTCAACACAATAGTAACTGCAACCAAAACAAACACAGAACAAATTCAGAATGTTTGCTTGCCACAAGTAAGTATAATTTTAGGGTGTGAGAAAGAAACCTTTTAAATGTAATGGTTTGTGTAACAGCTTTCATAAGGTGCAGTTTCCCTGTCAAACAGCTCATAAGAGTAACCCATTTCAGATGGGAGGTTTACAAGCTTTCCGCAACTTATGATACTTATCATGTTAAAATGTTCTGCAACAATCTCTTTATATATTATGTTCATGTTTTATTTTTTAAAGTTTTAAAAATTGTTTTGTACAAATAACTTCAAAACCAACTATACTGCTTGATTCCTTAATCATCAAATGGATTTTATTGAATTTCATTAGTGTCAAGGTTCTCTATAACAAATATACATGGATGTAGTGTTTCTGCAATATTTAAGAACATTAAAATAAGGTTGAAGAAATGCTTTCCAATAAAACCAACTCAAAAATTGTTTTTATGTAGTCTTTATTAGGAAGGTAATGTAAATAATTTTCTTCTTTTATGACAGTAAGTTGATACTTACATATTATATTCAAAAGCATATGCAAATGTGGGCCCATTGCTTTTCAGGGTTCCATATCAGACTTACAAGGGTGATATTTTCTAAATGCAACTGCAAGATTACATAATGAAAAAAATCCATTCTCTTTCCTTATAAAATTTACTAGTATTGAATAATGTATTATTTTACAATTAAGATGAGAATTTAATTTTTTAAAAGAAGGCTAATGAATCGATCAGCTTTCTTCAATCTCCTTCCTTTTCTGCAACCCCTTTCCCTGCTGCTGCTAACTAAACAATAGCTGCACACCAGCTCCTTTCCAGCTGCTATATGTTGTATACTAAACCAGTAATGCAGCTTAATTATATCAATTTTCTTCTTTGAAAGTTTTTGCACATCCTGATTTTTACAACTGATTTTTACATTACCCATAAGATCTCACAGCCATACCATTCTGATCATTGTAGACATAAAAGAAGTAACAACTAAATTATTTTTCATATTTACATTTGAAATATATGTCACACACACACACACACACACACACACACACACACACACACCACATAGCCAAAATGTTTGGTATTACAAAGGTTATTGAAAAATTACATTACTAGCACTATATATTCATCACTTGTACTTTTTAGACTAAAAACACTTTTATAGTAAGATTAATAAAGGTCAACTCTAATCTTGTATTACTTTATTTTATGTGGCTGTGTTTACAGAAACGGGCATAGACTCTAAGGACAGAGAAGTCTTTTAAAATCATAACCTTGGCACATGGTTTATACCAGGATCTGCTTGAATCCCTATGATGAAGCTCTACTATATCATTCTAGTAAGAATATTATGAACTTCAGAATTTAGCTTTTAACATGACTCCAAGGTTACTACATTTCAAGTGTATAAATAGTAATTAACAGTAGGAATATAAAAGAGCAAATTCTTCAAATAACAAGGAACATTTTATGAATTCACTTGACAGTTTCTTCTTCTTGAAAGTCCTCTAAAATATATTATGTTTCTAAAGTAAATGCATATATTGAGTAAAAGGTCATAAGAGAAAGGTTCAAAAGGTGACACTGACATTTCTGATGCTGCTGCTTCCAATGCACATACGCCAGTGAAACCTGAAGATCTCTGCAGTGGTTTCAGAACATGCAGTGTAGTTAGAGCAAAAATAATATCAAATGGTTTTAAAAATGCATTTTTCATGCAAGCTAACTTCATTACAAAGTTATCAAACGAGAAGAAACTTTCTAACGTTCAGGAAAAAATTGAAAATTTCTTTATTTTTTATCATTAACCCTGGCAATTCCTCCAAACTGAACATTAGTAATTGCAAATGCTGAAAAATGTTTATTGTTTAATGTGAATTGAATAAAAACCAAGAGAATAATTTTTAAAATAAGATTCTATTTTATTTTATGCTAATATCTAAAAGTCACATTTCTTAAATCAATTCCTAAAACACAAGGTTCAAATACACAAAACTTTCCACGACAGGGAAAAAAATACAAAAAAAGCCTTTACTTGGGAAAAACAGAAATTTCTAAAATTTACATTTGACAAAAACATCTAATTTTTTTGTTACATTTCCCCTTTTAATTTAAATTGTGTAAATAGAAAAGGCTACATCTTTCCAAGAGAATGTTATTAAAACTGTTAATGTGTAATACCATACATACATACTAAAATTCTAAAATTACATTGAGTTTACCTAATACGTTTGTGAAATATGACTAAGAAAACAACAATGAATAATTAATAACTGAGGTCACTTATGTTCCTTCCCAATGATACAGTTAATTTTTATATGGAAATTTAAAACGTTAGGAATCTATTAAAGTTTATTATTTGTCTGAGTTGCTAAAAAGTGAACACTTTATTTTTAAATGTCCCACTTTCAGTATTTAGATTATTTCCTCTTTTATGATTTGATAACTTAAGAAGAGGAAGAAAATCTTCCCTAGAGAAAAATATGTAAACTACTGTAAATCCTGAATACAATTTATTTGAAGATTTCATTCATGTTGCGCTTTTTTCTTGCTTTGAAGACAAGAACAAATGCTTACTGAATGTGGAATTTAACCTAAGAGTTCACTGCTTTAACACTTCAGAGAGTCAAGACAGCTGGAATGAATGTAAGCTAAGATCTATAGAATAGTAGTTCTCTTAAAAACTGAGTAAAGCTCTAAGTTAAAGCTCTTTTATATTTTCTTCCATGATATTTTGGTGTAGGAGGATGAACACTAACAAATCATAACAGGGGGAAAAATGACATTCTCCACCTTCATAACCTGAAAAATGTAACAGGCTAGTATTTCACAACTGAAAGATCCTCCCAAGAAATCAGGATTTTTTTTCTTCTACCTTGACTTCTTCAATTACATACAGTTACCAAGAAACATTCTAACTTACTGAGCACCTAACACATATCTGCCATTAAATTTAATACTTTAATTCTTATAATAACCTTGTAAAATGTAAGCTGTTTTTTAGTGAAATGAACACTGAGCCCCACAAAGATCAATGATTTCACAGCTGGTAAAAGACCAGTATTTTCACAGCTGGTAAAAGATAATACTATAATACACACAGAATCAGATCTAACTATAAAAATTTATGCTCTTGCCATACATCAGGGAGTTTAGAATTTTTTTTATGTTTTGGATTGCCAAAGTTTGGGTTTCACATTTGAAATTTTCAACATTTATGATACTGGTAGTCTTAAGACTAAAATCATGTGGATTATCAGTAGAGACATTACTATACTTTAGATCTGGGATGTCCCTCAAAAGCCTCACGAGCTCGCAGGTAGAGGCTGGCCAGAAGAGAAAAGTCATTGAGGGTGACCTGAAAACGTGTACCTCTCTTCCCTTCCCTTCCTTTCTCTGCCTCTGAGCCACCGTGATCACCTTTCCTCAGCTCAGACTCTTTTGCCATTCTGTTTTACATTTAAGCCTGTTTAACATGGACAGAAACTTCTAAAACTTAAGCCAAAATACACTTCTCCTTCAAGTTGCGGGTGTTGGGTATTTTTTTCCTGGAGATGAGAAAAGTGACTAACACATTAAGAAAAAAAAATCTGCACAGCACTATTAACCAATTCAACCTGACATTCCTAGACCATCCCACACAGTAACAGCAGAATATGCACCCTTCTCAGGCACACACACAACACTTACCAAACCAAACCATATTCCAGCTGCAAAATCAGTCTCAATAAATGTCAAAGAATCAAAAGTTATAAAGTAAACTTTATGATCCCAAAACTAAATTAGAAAAATGAGTATTTTTAAGCCAGGCATGATGGTACAGGCTTATAACGTGAGCAATCAGAGACTGAAGCAGAAGGATTTCAAGTTGGAGCCCAGACTGTGCCACTTAGCGACTTATCAAAATCCTGCACAGAAATAAAAAAAAGTTTAAAAGAGAACCAAGGATGTAGCTAAGTGTGAAGGCCCAGGGTTCGATTTCCAATACCAACATATATATATGTATATATATATATTTTTTTTTTAATGTACAGTCTCTGCTACATATTATGTGGGCTCTTTAGATGCCTGTTTTCACCTCAAAAACGCAGAAGTTTTACATAACTGCTATACTACTCACCTGTGTATGACTGATGTGAGCGTTCTATACTTCTGTTATGTTGTCTATATCTATATACACAGTATGATTGTAAGGAGTGCTAAATTCTCTATCTTCACTGCCTGAATTCACACCCTCAGTTTACTCCAGTTTGGCTACCACAATATTGGAAAGTTGTTTAGCTCGCAATCCCTTAGTTCTTTCAACTGCACAGTAAGTGTTACAGTTTGTACCTAGATGTCTCCCCAAGCCTTAGGCACTCATAGCTGAGGCTTTTGAACGGTAACTGGACCATGGGGGCATTATACTGTTTTGCGGTTAGGAGGTGGGTTCTGATTAGAAGAGGCACTTCCCAGCTGTAGGCTCCATGTGGAAAGGTATGCCTCCCTTCCTGTCTCCTCCCTTGACTCTGCTTTCTGGCCATCAAAACAAAAACAGCTTTTCCTCTGTTATGCCCCTCTGCTATGCTGTGCTGCCTAGGAACCAATGGCCAATGGATTGAAAATGTGAGCCAAAATAAACTTTTACTCCTTCTAAATTGCAGGTGTCAGGTACTGTGTCCCAGGGATGAGAGAGTGACTCAATAAGAATAAATTGTAAAATGAGAATAAATACTTTCCATCTCCTAGTGTGAATTTAAGGATTAGGCAAGTGACTGCCTTTCATGGACTTAAACTATGCATCGTGCATAGTGAAACTCAATAAATAACTAACCAGTACATAGAATTAATTTATAATTACTTGAATCTTATAGTGAAAACACTGACTTGAATTTTTAGTTAGATGACACAAGTTAAAATAGTATATTATAGAAAAATAGTTATTCCTAATTCATAAGTGTTACAAGAAATCTTGGAAATTATTTAAGTTATTTGAAAGTCAATATCAAAACAAAGTTGGGTCAATCTCTTCTCAAATCAAGAAACAATGATCCAGTAAAAAATTACATACTACATGGAGTGTTTCTGGATCAACCAACAAAACTTAACAGTACTTTACTTCAAAGAATACAGAAGTTTCACGTTACGGGTTCTGCTGCCTTCAACTATTCATTATGTTCTTCATTCAGCTAGAATTTATGAATTTAAACATTATACCTTTAAAAATGTAATTTTAAATTTGTTTTTAAAAGGTCAAAAGCTATTTAACAACATAACACTGTAATGCCAAAAAACAAAAAAAAAAATGTGAAACACATTTCACATTTTTATTTTATACAATTTCAATGCACTTGACACTGCATACATTACTACAACCACAAAAATAGATACTGAACTATCAAAATATAAACACTGTCAAATTGATATAATCATACTTTACAATCTCTTCCACACATTGGAAGAGTATTTTGTTTTTTGCTTTTTATTTCTTTTAAAATAATCTCAAGAGTCTCATATGTTTAACAGAATAAGTAAAAGTATATTTTTATTTAAAAATTTTAGATTTTCTTACTTTAAAATCTTACTTTTAAAAAACGGTTATATATCATCACTGTATCATTTTGACCCTCAGGCCAAAATCTTAGGTATCCTGAATGAACATGTGCCTGAATCAACATAGAAATAAAATATTAAATAAACTTAACTTATTCTACTCTAGTATTTTGAGAATTATATGAATAGATTACTTCTATTTATATTTCTTAATGCAACTAAAATTTCACCTAGAACTTTTATACTTGTAAAATCACCTTTCTCTTTCTCCATAACGCACTAAAAATTATGTGGAAATTTGTTATCATAGCACACGAAGTCAATGAGGAAAGCTAGCAACACAAGACAGAAAATGTGACAATCCCACAACACCACTTTTTTCGTGAGTTATCTCCCAGCCTCCATTCATTCTTTTAATCAGCCAAGAGATGATTAAAGCCTTCAACTTATATGCTGCCTTCCTCTAGGATTTTGTAATGAAGTAAACCAACCAACAGCTTTTACTTGAGATGATTAAAGCTTGGAAAAAAACACTCAAACATGAATTGAGTACTAATTGAGTACTAATGAGACATTCCATGGTTCACTAAGTCTAATACCTACTGAGAGGGACCAGAAATATGGAAAAGTAATCCCAGCGCAGTATCAGAAAGCTGAGGCAACTTCAATGACTGAGATAATCAATATCATTACCTATTCTATCATTCTGATAAAGTTGTATCATAAACAAAGTATTTTCACATTATATTTTATTTGGCCCTTATAACAGTAGTCACAGGGATATTTCTATTACTATTTTTCAGGCAAAGACACTGAAAAAGGTTAAGGAACTTATACGAGGTCAGTTTAACAAATAGGTGACTACTATCTCCTCCAAAACTAAATACAGATTTCAGAGTCTTTCAGTCGTACTGCTGTATTCTATAAGCATAAAGGAAGACATATAAACTAAAAGAGGAAGGGTTCATATTAAACAAGGTCAACACTTATTTCTGTATACCACTGTATTCTTCCATAAATGCCTTCATTTATAAGTCACATTTCTTCCCTTACTTCCTTACCTCTTTTCATTCCTGGCTCTTCAGATGATCCAAGAAGTAAAAATAAATTTAATTCTAAATTTTGCCCACTAATTATTTTGCCCATTAAAATACCAACCCTGATCTGTACAACCAAACTTGCATTCGGTCAAACGTGAAACCAGCAAATACAGATTCTTCTCACTTGTGAAATTCTATGGCTACATCAGAAATTTATTTAGCAATAAACAAAATCTGAAGAAATCTGAAGTAAATATTTCCATGAAATGCCATAAAAAAAAACCAGTAGGCAGTGAATAATCAATACAGTATCTCTTGGTTCTAGACTCACTTATCTTCTGCAGTCTGATTATGCTCAGTGTATTAGTCAACTCTCCTATTGCACAGACACAATACCGAACACACGCAGCTTAAATAAGAAAGATTCCATTTGGTTCATATTTTCAGTGGGGATTCAGTCCATAGTGAGATGGCTCCAAAGCAGAAACATGATGGTGAAATGGTTTGACAAAGCAAAAATGTTTACTCCATGGTAGCCAAGAATGGTGTCATAGAAGAACAGGGCTGGAGACCAAATATAGCACCCAAAGGACATACTCAGACACACTAAAGAGAGGGCTTTAATAATCTGCTAGGCATTTCTTAATCTAATGAAGTTGGCACATTAGGTTTAATGGTCACAATGTACCCCCTTGTCACCCTCACATCCAATCATCACTGTAAACCATACTTAATCTCCAAATAAACATAATGAATAATTATACCTAAACTGATACAATAATCCTACCAACTGAAACACAGTAATCCTTCCCCAAAGTCCCAACAGTCCAAGTCAAAGTCTCTTCTGATACTCTTACTCGTAAACCTATGTTTTGTTTTTTTTTTAAAGGCTCATAATCCTAATGCACAACAGCACAGAGTAAACATTTCCAATTCAGAAGGGAAGAACAGGGGGGAAAGAACAGCATAAAAGCAAAACCAAAACCAAAAGCCAGCAGAGAAAACTTTATATCCTATAGCTCCATGTCCATTATCTGGGGCACACTGTGGTAAGATACCTGTTGCAAAGACCTTGGGTGGTCCCATCCCTATGGCCCTGCCAGTTACAGATGACATGGCCACTTCTTGGGTTGGCTCCACTTGGAAAATGGTCCACATTCCTTGGTATCTCCAGTTTCCTGCGGTCTCCAGTGCACCTTCAGCTTCATTCCCACAGCAGCTCCTTGCTTGGCCTCCAATGCCTTCCTTTGACATGTGGGTAAAAGCCTCCCAGTCCCAAAAACTCATTTGCTGTATTCAGGTAAAATCAACATCATATGGACAACACCAAGGTCTGCTGTCAGCAGAAGCAGTAGCCAAATTCCATGAGACCATGGCCACAGAGGCTCACGTACCTAAATGGCTGAGCACAATGAAATAAATCCCAGGGAAGCTATGCCTAGGAGGCTTTTTTAAAGAGCCTGGGTCACAGAGACTTTCTTCTCACACACAAAGTTTATACTTTTGCACTCTTTAACCAGCAGTAAGTAGGGTCTTAACTGATTTCTGACATTCTGCTAAGTCATTTGACTTCTTATCCCTGTACCAAATACCTGGCTTCTTTTTAATGGCACTAACATCTTTGGCAACCATATCTTCTCTGGTCCTAATTTTACAGCTGGCTCCTTCTGAGGCAAAACAAAAGTTTTTCAAATTGTTCTGCTCTGTATTTTTGCCACAATTCTTGCTCTAAGTTTGTCTAAAAACAGCTATGAGTACTCATGCCTGACTACTGGGCTGCCTTGAAATTTCTTCTGCCAGGTCAATCAGTCCACCAAACTTAATCTGTCTCCCATAAACTCTCAGCACATGGGCAAGATCTAGGCAAACTTTTTGCCAGAGTATAACACACCTACTCTCTACTTGCGACTGGAATCCTTATACCCCAATGAAGCCTCCTAAACCTGGCTTTTACTGGCTACCTTCCTACCATCATTCTGCCCTTCTAACCTCTGTATCTCCTAACATTTCCAAACTTCTCCCACGGACCAGGTCCCAAGGTTTCTAAGCCCCTTGTCAGGTACAGTCAGAGCAGTGACGCCCCATCTCTGGCACTGATTTTCTGTGTTAGTTTCCTTCATTGGGACATACTATGCAACAACTACAACTTAAATTAGGAGAGGTTGTATGTGTCTGACAGTTGAAGGATATGAAACCCAGAATAAACTGGCTCTAAGGCAGAAATAGCTAAGTGAAAATGTGTTATAATACAAAGATAGCTAGTTCATGTTAGTATTTTCCTGGGGACCACCACAGGGTTATCAGTCTCTTTTCCAGGAAAAAAAAAAAAAAACAAGGAAGCATTTTTTAGAAACCTGATTTATTCTTTACAAACAGGTACCTAATTTAAAAAAAACAAAGAACATCTCTACAAAGGATCAGTAAGAGAATTCAGAAAAAACTCAACCTATAGAAATTGCCCCAGATTAAAAAAAAAATCTGCCATATCTTTCATTTGAAAGAAAGGCTGATCATCTTTAAGTCCAGCAGGGCTTATTACAGAGTCAAACAGGTTTTCCCTACTTTGCCAGATTGATTCTGATCAACTTGGGCTTTGTGATGTTGATCATGGTAGTGGTAATAGTGGTAAAATTATGTGAGTGAGTGTGCCTATATGCATGAATGTGCACATTTTCAGACGGAACATGTGACCTAACATCAATACAAGAAACACCATGGTTATCCTGGTGTTTGCTAAACAGCGATGGAAAAATGCTTCTGTCTTATCAAAAACATCTCTTTGCCATGCTTTGATGCTACAAGAAATGAAAGATCTTCTAAATGGCTTCAAATCAAATTCAACAACTTGAACAATTTATTACATTAGTTAAGAGGACTTCATATTAAGTTGTACTTAATACTTCACAGTTCTGAACAACTTACCTACATGCTTAGAAGATAAATAATGCATACTGTAAAGTAAAAATACATAATTCAAGAAAAAAGGAGATACTGAGTACCTGCCATGTTTAAAGCACCTATTATAAATAAGATACACTGGGGTCATTAGTTTTTATAAAAATAACTGGCTTCAAGAGCCTGAGGATTTAGCTCAGCAGCATAAGCGCCTGCCTGGCAGGTGCAAGGTCATGAGTTCAATCCCCAGTACCAAAAAACAAAACAAAACCAGTAAATGGCTTCAAGAGGACAAATATATTTTAGAAATATGATTCTTGTATGATTTCAGTATGAAACCTCAATGGATTGTTATGACAGAACTAGTTAAAAAAAAAAGAAAGAAAAACACACAAAAAGTCCTAAAAAGTTTTGTCAGGAAAATAAAGATCTACAAGAAAACTGACAATTGAGAAAATAAAGATAAAAGCAAAAATTATTTCCTGGTTGTAGGACTACATTCATCTGTCTACTCAGACTAATGGAAACTTTGACGACTGCAAACTGCCTTCATAACATCAATTTAATTGTATATAGGCATATGGTAAGAATTTTGTTCAACTATAAGAAATGAAAGGATATGAACAAGCTCAAATTCTTAATACACTCATGTCAGATGGAAAACAGTATCACCACTTTATAAAACACTTTGGAAGTTGTTTCTGAAGCAAAACATAGTCACTGTAAGACTCAGCAATTCCACTCCCATGAACTTATACATTGGACTGAACAAAGCCTTGCCAAAACAAACAAAAAAATACTCATAGCAGCTTTCTTTATGATAGCTAGAAACTGACCCCCCCAAAAAATGCCCACCAACAAGTATATGGATAAATTATGGTACACTCATAAAAAGAAACTATAATAAAGATAATTATTCATAAAAATATGAATCTGCACATTATGCTGAGGAAATAAGCCACGCTCACCAAAACATAAGCATACCTCATTTATTATGTTATAAGGCATTGTGCTTTGCAAAATTTGTTTTGTTTTTGCAAATTGAAGGTTTGTAGCAACCCTACAATGAGCAAATCTAACAGCACTATTTTTGCAACAGCTCGGAGGATTGTTAACATATTTTAGATAAAGTATTTCTAAATTAAGAAACATACTTTTTATACATATAATGCTATTACACTTAACAGTACACAGAATATTATAAATATAATTTTATATGCACTGATAAATCAAAAAATATTATATGACTCGTTTTATTGCAGTGTTTGCTTTATTGTGGTGGTTTGGAACCAAACTCTTGTGATCACCAAGGTATAGCTTTCATAATATGATTTAATAGCTATGAAATTCTAGAAAACAAAAATGAAATCTACAGATACATAATGGAGATCAGTGTTTGCCTGGGGCTAGAGATCAGAAGAGGGCATGACACTGAGTATAAGGTAGATTCTGAAAGGATAAAAATATTCTACGTGGTGGTGGTACATGGATATGATTTTTTCCTTTTCCAGACAGGATCTCACTATAGAGTTCACACTGGCCTTGAACTCACTATGTATCCCAGGGTGGCCCCAAACTCCAATGATACTCCTGTCTCAGTATCCCAAGGGTTGGGATTACAGGCATGCATCACTATGCCTAATTTTTAAAACTGAATTGAACGCTTTTTAAAAGGTTGTATTTTCTGTATCCTATATTTTATAATATCAATTAAAGTGATCTTATAAAACAACAAAATTTGAGAAGTAGCATATTTAGAACAAAGAAAATATACATAGTACACTACATCATTCAAATCATATTAAAGCTACAATGTCTACTTCTATGAACATCTCAAAGGAGATAAAAATTAAATAAAATTAGGTGGGTAAACTGACTACGAAGACAATCATATAGGAGGAATGCTTGCATATATGATTTGGTAAAAAAGATAAAATAGACATATAACTGACCTAACACATCTGAAGAACTACCTTTTAAAGGGACAAAATGTCCCTCTACTGGGTGGACACACAGATTTTGTTCATTATATCTATATAGCTGTATCTCTATCTATATATCTATATTCTATATATCTATATCCATATATCTATATGGATATATCTATAAGATATAATTATTCGAATTAGAATTCAGACTAAAATTCAGTGACACATGCTGAATATTTAGTATCTTCTAGATACAACAGAATGTGACCTTCCTAATAAATTGAGTTCTTAATTGAACTCTTATCATCCTTACTAAAACTGATGATGCAGTAATATGCCCTCTAAAAATCTTTTTCAGAGTATATTCTTTTATATTATAAAATCTGAATACAGGTATACCTTATTGAACGACCTGTTTACTCATTATTCAGCCTTACGACCTACTGCTTAGACTTACAACCATCCTTTATTTGGGGGTGGGGGGTACATTTCTGTCTTGTTTATAGAGCCTCAATATCTTTGTATACAGTATACCTTGTTTATACAGTACTGTAGTTTTTGCTGATTGTACTGCAGTTTTATGTTCTAATAACTGTACTATATTTAAGAGCTATGCAAATAAAAGCAAGTTGGAGTTCCCTTTGACTATTTCTTTGTTCTGAATATTGTAAGGCACATAGTATATATTTCTCAATGACAACAATTCAATTAAAAACCTAGTAGCAGAACTGGAACTTAGTTGTTAAACAAGAAATATTTTGAGCTCTCAAATTACTGACCTTTTTTTGTTTGTTTTTTAAGACAGGATCTTCTTATGTAGTTCAGGCTGGCCTTCAACCCACTCTGTAGCTCTGCTGCCCTCAGACTCACAGCCTCTCCAGTGCTAAAATTACAGGTGGGCACCACTATGTCTGGCTTAATTACTGAAATTTATAGTGGTTGCCAGTACCATGCCTTTCATATTTCAGTACTTAATAAATATTTTTAAAATAAGCTGTGCATTACTTTTAAAATATATTGCTGTTTGTTTAGCCCTAATAAATATACTAAAGGTAGACTTCTTATTTAATAAACCACCTAATATAAATCTCTACCTTACTAGAAAATAAAATACAGTTTACAATGATTCATTTTCTGATGAAATTTCAAGTATTATCCAACAAAATAAAACTATTGAAAAAAATGATAAAAAGCTGTATGTTTCCTGGCCTGAACAGTAATGTTTTTCCTATTGTTGAGGTACAAGCAGGAAAGCTCCCTAACAGGTGGTAGAAGAAGCAAAAATATACTGAAGATTTCAGGTCATTACCAATGGGAAAATAAGATACCAGTGGATGGGAAAGATGATGGCCTATGTAATGCATGGTAATCCCTCCCTTCACATTTATTCTCTATTTTTCTCTTCCCAAAAGCCAAACATTTTAATTTGGGGATCCAAGGGTTCCAAAGTAGTTAACCTCACCTTTGTCTCCTGACAAAGGAACACACAGTCCATATAAATTCTGAAGTGGAAATATGATCTATACTAGATGAATCAAAATAAACACTTGGTAGATACACTTGTTCGATACACTGAGATTCTTTTTCCCAATGGAGATAAATGAAGGAATAACACGCTTAGGAGCTAATAAATGCCATATCAGGAACATCAGAATAAAGTCAATACCAGAAAGTCAAAACAAAGAAATGCAAATCATTGATTCAGGACCTGATTCTTCAAGAAGCCTATCTTTATATTTCCATGAGCCAGTGCCTTTTCTTTGAGGCTTAAATTCAGAATTATTTTTGTTTTTTAATTATTAATTTTTATTACTTATGAAATGCAAAGGAAAATGCATTTACATGCATAAGATATCAACATGACTTAAAAATTGGTTTTAGAATTTATAGCTGAAGCGAAATATTAACTCTGGTTGTTACTACTGACATAATATAAGTCCACATTCATACAGCATTTTTTATTTTTGTCTCTCTTTTTTTTCCATTGTTGCCTGCCAGCAAGTACTCACCATTGAACTAAATCCCAATCCTAGATATTCTGAATGGGCCGTTATTCTGAAACTTGTCAATGGTTTAAGATCCACTTCTACTACATTTCCAGTATCAGTCCCAGATTTAATCAAACCAGACTCTGTCTTAAAATTAGTGTTTTTAGCTTAATTTATGATAAAACTTTAGACAGAAAGTAGAATTGTTTTAGAAAGTATGATTTACCAAAAAAACCCCTCATATTGTTTTAAATTACTGCTACTATTTATGACAATAAACAAAACAAACAGCAGGATAAATGGGTCAAAAGTCACGAGATTAATAGGCAAATTTTACATTTATATGGTTATATAATTTTCTCTAATGAGCCCACAGTATTTTTATTTCTTTTTTCTTTCTTTCTTTCTTTCTTTCTTTCTTTCTTTCTTTCTTTCTTTCTTTCTTTCTTTCCTGAGACATGGTCTCACTATGTAGCTGATTCAGGCCAACACTGAACTTACTAAATAGCCCAGGTTGGCCTTCAATTTACAGCAATCCTTCTATCTCAATCTCCTGAGTGCTAGGATTACAGGCATGCACCACCAAATGGGCTTCTACATTACTTTAATAATCTGAAAAATAAGATTATTTGTAAAGAGACCAATACATACACAAAGGCCTTGTGATTTTATACTTTTAAATGTGTAAAACAGCCCTATCTTCCCTATATGGAATGAAGTTAACTGCTCCATCCTGAACAGTGATGAAATACTCAGAATTCCTTGACAATTTCCACATCATCACCATAGTGACTATGACATAATGTGGCACATTATACTGTAGTCTGTATATACTGCTTGGGGCTTGCTGAGCTTCTTGGATATATTATTTGGTTACTTCTTAGATAAAAATGAAAACATTTCAAGTACTATTTTTTAAAATACTTTATATGCCCATTTTTGTGCTCTTCTGCTGAAACTCCAAACAGATAGCTGATAGACAGATGTATGTTAGACAGCTAGGTGTTCTTCTTTACCCTTATTTTTCTGGGTGCTTCAGACTGAATAAATTTTGATACAGCATATGTCCACTCATTACTTTTTCTTAATACATTAATAGTAAAGCTAAATAATTATTATTCTTTCCAGTTAAAGAATTTCTATTTAGCTTTTTTATACTTTCCATTTCTAAGCCAAACTTTCCAATCTGTTCATTCATGAAGATCACAGTGCATGTCTGCTTCTTCTGTGTTTAACTATTTTGCATGGGTATGCATACATAAACTTTAATCACTAAAATCAACATCTAGGCCATCTCAGGGTCTGTTTCTATTATTGAACATATAGATATAGATAGATATAGATATAGATATAGATATAGATATAGATATAGATATAGATATAGATATAGATATAGATATATAGATCATTTTCCCCTAGTTCTTTCACATATATAGTAATTATAATACATTGAATTGTGATAAAATGTAAAGAACTTAGATTCTGTGTTCTGTTTGTTTAAAGAGTGATAACCCTTGTTCTTAAGCACTAATTTTTTTTTTTATGTTAGTGTGAATGTAAGAGACGCTTAAAGTATTTCTCAAGTTCCTCCAGCACAGAGGATTGGTATTTTTTGCTGAAATCTAGTTTTAATATTGTTAGAGAGAGGGGAAGGCTTCCTCTAGGATGTTGCCATGACTTAAATTGGTCCTCTCCAAAATGTATGGGCTGAAATGTAAAGGCTAGTGTGATGCTATTAAAATTGAAGCCTTTAAGAGATGATTAATTCACAAAGGCTCTCCTCCATGATTATATCCAAGGATCTTATAAAACAGTCTTCACACAGAATTTAGCTTTCTTCTCCTTCTACCTTCTGCCATGAATCTTACAGAATTGTTCCCCTCTGGAGGTCTAAGCATTCATGGTGCCATTTTGCAAGTGACAGCAGACCTCACCAGGCAATTGAACCTGCTAGCCTGATCTTAAGACATGTCAGCCTGCAGAACTCGGAGAAAATAAATTTCTGTTCTTGATGAATTACTAAGTCTCAGGTGTTTTGTTATAGCAGCAAATATGGACTAGGGTAAAGGTCTTAACTCATATTGTGAATTTTTTGTTCTCAACTAAATGGTTAGGATATTAATTAACATCTTTCCACACGCTTAGGGCAGGACTTCAAGAACTACAAGGAACCTTGAACACAGACATGTCCTTGTCATGTCCCTAGAAGAAAATCTCTAGTAAGCTCACAGTCTTAGTCTGACACATATTCAGACCATCCCTCGACCAAGGACTCAAGGGGAATTCATTTCCCAAATTTTCACCCCCATTTCTATAGCACTTTCTCCTACACAGTGCCCTGCTCCAGATATTATTTGTTTTACCAGCCCTAAATTCTGATTCTACATTCTCAGCTCAGAGGTACCGCTGCCTCTGCTGGGGCTCCAGGTCCTGGTCACTCAGTCAGGAAGCTGTTGTTAGGCAGTCAGCCAGAGTAAGAGTGGGACTCTTCTTATAAATGCCTTTTTATACCTCCTATTGTCCAATTCCTGAAGACAGCTGCCTTCAATATTTGCTCAACTTTGTCATTGTTTATGGAAAGATTAATCTAGTACCAGTTACTCCACCAAGGCCAGTAGCAAAAGCTCTTGTCCATATTATTTTAAGCAGTTCTTGTTTTCTTTTCTCCATTCTACCAATTTATATCTCCGCTTCTTCTAACGTGCCTAATTTATGTATTTTATGAGCCCAAGCAGATATAATGCTTATTTTGATAAAATACATTAAAATCTTAAGGTATTAGATAATGATGGAAAACTATCACATATTTTGTAGTTTCTAAAGTTTAAGCAAAAATATTTTTAAGTTAAATTTTCAAATTATCTTCCCATACTTACTTCACTTTTTCATGAGCAAAGTATCAATAATATGCTACCATATTGCCTTTCATATTCTTCTACTAAAGTATGTTTGCCTATTTTTATTCAAGTCAAAATAAAAATACAAAAATCAAGTTATCACATTTCTCATCCCTTCCAATTTAGACCAGTCCGATCTCATGACCATAACACCATCATTAAAAACTGTAAAAACTTATTCCCAGATAAGCCATGAAAATTTAAATGAGAAATCAATATATACATTAATAAAGACTTAAATATACATAAAACATTTTCACAGATTAAATAGTGACAAATGAAGAATAGGTTTTCAACTGACTTAGATACTAGAAATGATTACTTAAATGCTTAATGATAGGCTCAATGTATCTATGAGGCACAGTGCCTAGAGATCATAGTTCTATTGGAAGCCCATAGACATGATTTAATTTCTTTTAAAAAACAGAAGAACTGTGCTTGTTTCGGCAGCACATATACAAAAAAAAAAAAAAAAAAAAAACACGGAAGAACTAAGTTAGGACATTACATTACATGTTTAACAAAACAATATACACCAAGATAGTCATAAAATATAATTGTGTGTTTTTAGTGTAGTTGTGGAGATACACAAAACTGGAAGGTGTTTTTAAATTTGCTAAAATAAATCTTACACAACCTGACTTTACAGTACCTGACTCTAGGATGTGAAATCTCAGGAATTTTTCCACTGTATCAATTGAGGCTTTCTTCTCTCTAGGTTTTCAGAGGTACTAACTAATTCAATCCTAACCCTTTCACCCTGGATGTTTTTTGGGGGGTGGGGGGTTACATAAACTCCATACACTAAGTATTTGGGCAGCCCAACAATTGGAAGATATTGAGTAAATGGTCTCTGGATAAATACACCTCTCCACGGACTCATTTATAAATTACTCGGAAGATGTTATCTTCATGTTATCTTCATGGCTACTACAAATGTGGTTTATATTTGGTTTCTATAATAGACAAGTGGAATTAGTGTCTCCTCCTATTTCAAGTACCTCAATCTCTTTAAAGCAGTCTACCAAGCCACCAAATGTTGTGACTTCAAACCCACAGCGTACTTGCAGAGCCAAGATAATAATCACAGTGAAAACCCACAAATCTCAAAACTTACCTGATTATGGTCACCAGTTTTACTAATTTTTTCAGGTTCCCTTAATTATTTATCATTCATAAATATGATAAGTGACTCCTGTATTCAAATCATCACAGCTTCCTAAAAGAAATACTCTATATATTCAATGTCCATCAAAATTCTCAACATAGAAAGGGCATTTAAAAGAATAAAATAATTATTTTTCAATGATACAAGGCATCTTACAGGTAATAAACTGGGATAAATAAAAGCAGAATATTCTACATTGAAGCCTGCAATGAGAGACAGATAGGATGCCAGGATATAACTGGTAACCTCCTTGAATTCCCTTACTTGAATGAAATTTCATCAGTTTAATTAGAAGGCCCAGATTCTCATCCCAGCTGCACTACCAATATACCATCGCAGGAAAAATACTTCGCCTTAATTTTAGTCTCAGTTTCCATATAAGTAAGATACACATATAAACATAAAAATGCAGTTACCATTTAATGAACAAATTTGTTCCAAAAGAACTTGGTAAATAATTCTCTCAATAATATAAGTAAAACAATTGTGGCAGTACAAACCTATCATCCTATCTACTCAACAGACTAGGCAGGAGGATCACATCACCCATAACTCTCAGACAAACCTGAGCAACGTAGCAGATCTCAAAAAATAAATAAAATACAATTAATAAATTTATAACATTCTTTTTTATTTCATTACAATGACATCATCCATGATTCTTAAATTTTCTAGGCAAAACTTGTTTTCTATCATTGCATCAGTGTCAACTGACTCATTCTTCTGAACTTTTAATATGTTTTATACACCAATCTTTAATGTACCACATTTGGATTACAGATTGTAGGCTAAAAATGTTAAACTACTGCTTTTCAAAATTGTTTAAATACTGACTACTGTACAACTCTTCTAACAAAGTGTAAATTAATATGTCTTACATTCTAAGCAAATATGTTTATCCTCTAGAACATTTATCTGTAAAGTGCCAAACAATAAACAGGCTTTGTGGGGCACACCATCTCTGTTGCAAATAATCAAATCTGCCACTGTATTATGAATGCAGCCAAGACAATGTATAAACAAATGATATAGCTGATGAAAGTGTAAGAAGTACACGTACTCTCATTTAAATATTGCACAACATATTCAGGTATCAAAACATTACATGATACACCATCAATCTGTACAATTTTTTCTGTATTTATCTATCAGCTTAAAAGTAAACTTTTAAAAAATAGGCTCCCTGCTGAATTTTCTCTGAAGGTCATAGTTAGCCAACCCCTGCTCTAGGTCTGTTTCCGGTCTCAATCATTACTGATCCCATTGGTATCTTCAGACTGATTCAGCAGGTGTTGGGGGAGGGGTATGAATCTACATTTCTATCAATCTCCCAAGTGATTAATGCTGAAACTAATTATTAAGAGGATGATGTGTTGATCTGAGCTATTCCAGAGGATGATGGACCTGATAAGTTTCATGAGAAAAGAGGTCCTATCAATTCACTAGGCTAAGTGATGAGAACAGTGCCTGGCACATAATAAAATACTGAATAAATATCTGTTCAAGGAGCAAATGAATAACAAAGATTAATTTTCCAACAGAATATTATGTTCTTTCATATATCATTGTTAAGCATGTCATTATGGGGCTCCTCATCTATGTTTACCTTAGCATTTAAGCTTACCAAATCTAGCAGGTTTTTTTAATGTGGTAGGTTTTCTATCAAATATTATGAGTTAAATCACAGTCTTAGTTCAAGAAGACAGTACAAAAGCTCATTGTTATTCACAAACTTCTCAGAGCTTTTCTTCCATAATGAGCATCTTTGGTTTATTTAAGGTTTCTATGTTTCTGGTAGCCCAGGCCCTTGTACATAACATACTACTTTATCTGAAGGAACATCTTCCCTATTCCTTCAAATCCAAACATATTTTTACCTCTTTAGAAAATAGTACAGAAAGTAAATATCTTCCCTTCTCTACAACCACCCCCCCACAACAAATGTGGTTCCCTATGTTGGCATTATATGTCTTCTTCAAAGCACTTACAACGTTTTATAATTATTTTATTTGTTTTCTGGCTTTTAAAAATTCCACTTAACCTTCTAGAGGTAAGTTTCTGAAGGTAAAGAACTGTTTACAGCTCATTTACCACTGAATCACTACCATTTAGCTTAGTTCCTGATATATGTATGCAAAGATTTATATTGACTGACTGAATAAGCATACTGTTATTTATATACAACTTCCTATTTTAGAAGGCAGACATCTCTTACAGTGGCTGCCCAGCTTGGAAACACTGCCCTCTGAGAATGACTGCAGCAGCCTAACTTATATTTTATCATGTCGCCCTTTAGGCTACAGCTGAGCTGTGGAATGAGAGTAGACATTTTGGTCTACATTCTCTTGAGATTTTTAGGATAAGGACTAGACTTGGTCACTTTATGCTTGTCATTCTAAATTGATCACTTAACACTAGTGGTGGGTAACTATCTTTGATCAAGTGTATCTGAAAGCACTGAAAATTACAAGTTTATAAAATGTGAAGATGGAAGAAATATGTAGATGGAAGCAGGCATAAAAGATGAAAGAGTAATATCCCAGTTTCTAACGGTTTTATTGATGGTGAGTTCTAGTTTCCTGTGAAGTCAAACTGTTCTATCAGTTTCAGAAATTAATCCAATATTCTTCCACATTTCTGTTATGGATAAACTAAGATAAGTTTCTGATATTTACCAAGAAATTTTACAAATAAAACAAAGTTTTTCTAACAAAATGATCTAGCTTATATAGACAATAAAGGTGAAAATATACTCATAAAATGTGTCAAAACTGCAGAAAGTATGTGTTATAATGAGCAGTCATCAAGCTTTTAATATCTAGAATTTATTAAAGGTATGAGTATTATAAAATAGACTATACTTTTTAGTGGGAAAAATCACCATCAGCAAAAAATTCTAATGGACCTTGAAACAAATATTCCTTTAATTCCTCAGAGAAAACTTTTCCCAGTAGACTGTTAGTTTCAAATCTATTGAAAATACCTATGCTAAGTGGCTATCTCTGAGTATTTTTTAAGTTAACAATTCTATAAAAAAGATCTCTTTAAAACAAGAGACAGAAGAAAAGGAAATGCTAAACAATATTTGGCATAGAAATGAACTTGAGAACAGTGGAAGTATATGAACTTATCACCACAAATGGAACCCTCCTACTACTCAGACATACAGAGAAGGAGATGCAAAATGCACTAAGTCTGAGCCAATAAACTCACTGAGACTCTCCTAAAAGCCAATCACTTTAAAACATGAATCAATTCTGGTCACTCCTTTATCCAAGTAGTCCTACTTCATTTTTTTAATGCTAATTGAATTATCACTTTTGTTACAAAATTAAAATGTAAATGACAAAATCTTAACAGTTTTTTATAGCCCAATTCAAAGTATTCATTGTTTTCCCAAAAGCAAATGAAAATGTCAAAAACATTCCTGCTGTAGATATTTAGTTGTTTTCTGCCAAATTAATGAAAAGAAAATATTGCACTCTAAATTCATTAATTACCATGCATACTTCTGCAAAGGGCTCCTGCTTGCAAAATTAAGTCAGCTTTACTTGGCACACTGCCCTAATATTCATGGAGACTAGACCATAGGCTCCACTGTACTGGAGACATTCCATTTTGGGCACCTTTTTTCAGCTTACAAACCATCAATCTTAACCACCATAGATATCCAACTGTCTGATATAAACAGGGCAGAAAGAACCTGCATTTAACAGGGTACCACATTCTGCTCTTTGAGATTTTAAAAGCTAGACTTAGAATACAAAGTGAACAAGAATACTCTGATTTGCATACCTTCTAGAAAACAGTGCTATTTAAACAACAATCCTCTGATGACAAGACTACTTCACAAATCCTCTAGAAGGAAAGAAATTTCAAGCAACGGGTAACTTGGAGTTCTTTTTCCTCAGTTCTAGGCTAGGGTATAAATAGCTACTTCATGTATAAGCCTCTAGGGACACTACACATAGATCTCACACCTCTTTATAGCCTAGTATGAGACCAAAAGGTGCTGATTTGCCCATTTCATATCTGATTTTAAAATAGCACTATTCAAACCTACCTTCATTTTGCCTTTCTCCCTGCTCATGCAGTTCCCTTCCCTATAGAAATTACAAGATCATCCTCCCTTGTCAAATGACATGTTGGATACACTTCCTTAAATAACATAGAAAAAGTGCATTTCAACTTTTTGAAAGATATATTCTACCAACTCTTCTATTTGGGTAGGTAGAGGTATAGAAATGGAATAAACTTGTATCATTCTCCTTCCCACCCTCTAGTGTTCCTTTCTCTTTCTCTGTCTCTCAGGATAAAATTGATGAAAAGATTCTGAAGCAAGATAGCTAAGGATAAGTTCAGGAAAGCAAGTTGACTTCTCCCAGACGTCTTCATGAGTAATTATCCCAAACTCCATTGAGTCATTTGCACTAACTCCAATCAAAAGAAACGTTAAGTGGCTACAATGATATCAGTAAAAAAGATTGATTTCAGAATAAAACTATTAGCAGAGATATAAAGAATATCTTCATAATGATAAAGTCATCAGTTTATCCAGAGATGGAATAGTCCTAAGTTTTTATACACTTAGTCAGAAATCTTTAAAATATATTAAGCAAAGACTGATAAAAAAAAATCAGAGAATATGCTATTTTGACCATAAAACAAGTCAAATTTAAAGGAATTCAAGTCAAAGTATGCTATCTGTTCAGAACTGATTAAATCATAAAATAATAACAAAAAACCTCTGAAAAACATCAAATATTCTGGAACTAAAGATATTTCTAAATTACCAAAGGAACAAAGAAGTGAAATAGTCAGAGATATTTTAAATCAGTGAAAATAAAAATACGCCATATCAAAATTTGTAGGTTGTCACTAAAACTGTACTACTAAATGCTGGATTAAAAATGTAAAAATGTATGGATACCCTTAGCTCCTGCCCTAAGAAAGCAGAAAAGCAGCAAACTAAACCTAAAGTAAATAGAAAAAAAATATGCATCATATTAGAATTCAATATAACAGAAAACAGAAAAAAATCAGTGAAAACAAAATTTCACCCCTTTAAATGGTCAATAAAATTGACAAATATCTAGACAAACTGATCAGAAATTAAAAGACAAAAATTAACAACTGTAAAATTGACAATGACATCACTAGAGACTATCAATACTGAGGGAATATTATAACAAATTAATGCCAATATATGACAATTTAAAAAGAGACAATTTCTTGAAAAACTAAAATTAGTCAATTTCACTTTAAAACAAATAAAAGATATGTATATACTTATACCTATTAAAGAAATTAGAGTTTAAAAAATTTCTCAGAAGGAAAATTCCAGAGGCACACAGCTTTACTGTGAATCCTATCAAACATTTAAAGAACTAGTACTAACAATACTAAGAATTTTCCAAAACATTGCAGAGAAGAAAATATTTTCCAACTTATACTAAGAGTCATGCAGTAAACTGATAACAAAAATAGACACAGATATTATAAAGAGAGGAAACTATACACACACCATTGGACATGTTGGATTTAACAAGTCTGCGGATGACCTAAATTATGATGTTCACTAAAATCTGTAAGGATAGTATTGTATTCATGAAGTCCTTGTAAACTTGCTTTCTTTAGCTAAAAAAAAAATAAATGTTTACTTCTTCAGGAGTATTTTTAGAATTTAATACATGCTGTAAAAATTACTTATTATAACAGCTGATTCATAATGGGAATATAAAAATAAGTAAATGGTACTTACAAACTATTTGAAACAAATCCAATGTCCATTTCTGATAAAAATTCTCAGAAAAGTAGCAATTTCTTCAGCCTAATTTAAGAGACATAAAAACTTGCAGCTAACACTGTATTTGAAGGGAAACAAATCAATACTTCTCTATGATCAAGACCAAGATAGAGATGGTTACTCTTATTCCTTCTCTTCAATATTAGCCTAGAGGTTTTAGCTAATGAAATCAGGCAAAAATAAATAAATAAAGCCTAAATTTAAAAAAAAAACCTCTCTCACAACATGATCTTCTATGTAGAAAATCTGACAGAAACCATAAAATAACTACAAGACCTAGTGACTCTAACAAAGTTGCAGAGTAACAGATCAATATTCAAAATTCAGTTGGTACATTTACTAACTGCCAAAAATTTGTAGTTGCAATTCAAAAGCAATACCAGTGACTATTCCATCAACCAATGCAGAATACTTAGGGATAAATCTGGCAAATGTTAAAAAAAATCTGTATGCTGAAAACTATAAAAATATTTCTAAGAAAAGTGAAAGACCTAATAGAGACATGTAACTTGTTCATAGATTACATGGCTCAACAGTGTTAAAATGTCAGTTCTTCTACAACTGATCTAAAATTTCACACAGTCCAAATTCAAATCTCTTTTAATAAAATTGATAATTATAAATTCTACTTTGAATAGAAATTGACATGCTAATTCTTAATTTCATGCAGAAATTATTATAAGATAGAGTAACACAGCAATAGAAGATAGGTGAATTTCAAACCTGACCCACACATAAATAGGTAACCGATTTTTAACGAAGATGCGAAGGCAACCCGAGAAAGGTAGCCTTTTAAATAAACATTGTTGGAATAACTGAATGTCTGTATTTTTAGAGAATGAACTTTGATCGATACCTCAAACATATACAAAAATTCACTTAAATGGATTTTAAGGTATAGGTTAACAACTCTGTAGCTGCTTCACATGTATACTTGGTTAAACTAGCAAGTAAATGGGTGACGGGAGCCATGTTTCTCACTGTTGCTGGAAGACATTAAAGATAAACAATAAACCAAGCTAAAATGAATCACATGGTATTAGACCGAAGTCAGAAATATCAATATGAACTCACATGTAGCTTAACACAAATACAAATGGGAGAGATATCAATAGAATTAAGGTGCGTGCATATCCATATATGAGCAGATATAAATATATTTCCTGGCTCTGATGGCCAAGAGAATTAAAACATAGGACAATACAGAAGCAGCAACCAGCATACCTAATATTCAGATATTAGATTCTAACTAACATTCTCCAAAAACAAGAATCAGCGATCCTTTGAAAAATAGATTATTTTAGGGACATGAGACATGTAAAATAAACCAGAAATATGTTCTAGTGTCTGCCTGCCCAGAGAGGTTAGAGCTCTGAATGGCTTAAACTAGAACAAATTGAGGGGAAAAAAACTGAATTGATTGCAAGCTAAAGTATAAAATTAATATACATGAGCCTATACTAATCAATGATTAAAAAAATAAGTGGAAAAAAGACAAATATTTCTAACACTACAATTTCAAATAGTTTATGTAAATATGCATCTTTAGTTTATGTAAATATGCATTATGCAATTGGGCATAATTTGCTTCTCTGTACCACACGTTAGCCCCCAGTCCTTGAGCATGTGCTATCCTTACTAATTTCCCTAAAGTATACAATATAGGATAAAAAAGATTAATTTTACACTGTAGAACCTGGCTAACAATACTCTGAGTCAAGTAATAAGCAACATCAGTGATAAGATGGAGAACTTATCAAGTATAAGGGCAGATAAAGGAGAAATGAGTATTAACCACAATGTGGAATCCCGTAATAAATTCTGGAACAGAAAAAAATGATATTACAGGAAAAGCCAGTGAAATTCAAATAAAGTCTAAGGTGTAGTTAAGAGTAACATACTAATTTTGGCTGTTTAGTTTTGACAAATCTACCATACTTACGTAAGACAAGATTTTAATAATGGGAAAAAGTGGATAAGGGTATATGGGAACTCTCTGTATTACCTGCACAACTTTTCTGCAAACCTAAAATTATTTCAAAGTAAAAAGTTCATTATAGAAAAGGATTATAGCCTTAAAAGTAAAAAGTAAAGTCATAAAACTTCTAGACTACCATGTAATTTCCCTGAGTTTGGCAAATTTTATTATACATGATGACAAGAAGACAATATAAAATTGATAAATTGGACTTCACAAAAATTAAAAATTTCTGCTCCTTGAAAGACAATGTGTAGAAATGAAAAAATAAGCAGAATAAGATCTACAAAGCATCTATTCAGTAAAGGACTAATACTAATAGCATACATAAAGAACTCTTGAGCTCAATAATAAAACAACTTGTTTAAAAATTGGCAAAACATTTGAACAAACACCAGAAAAAAATATACGAATGGCACATAATCACATGAAAAGATGTTCAACATCACCAAATATCAGGAAAACATACATTAATAACAGAAACCACTACACACCCATTAGAACAACTAAATTAAAAGGCTTACTGTATCAAGTGTTGCCAACGAAGGAGAGGAACTGAAATTCTAATATAAGGCTGGTGGTGATGTAAAATGGTACAGCCAGTTTGAAAAACAGATTAGGGGTTTCTTAAAAATCTAAACACATATCTACCATATAACCCAACCACACAATTTCCAAGTATTTGCCCAGATGTGAAGAAAGTATTTATCCAAAAGAATGTACACCAATGATCATAGCAGCGCTAACCATTGGTAGTCAATAACTTGGTACTTTAAACCCAAATTTTCAGCAACAGATGAATATAAGCTAGTTGCAGTATATCCATATGATGGAAAACAATTCATCAATTTTTAAAAAGCACCTATTTTTACAGGCAATAAGTATGAATACCTTTCAAAATAATTATGTGAAATGAAAGAAACCAAACAAAAAGTATACTGTGTTATTTTATTTATAAAACATTCTGAGAAATGTGAACAAAGATAGAGTGACAGAAAACAGATGATTGGACAGTTTTGGTATTGGGATAGCTGAGGCAGACAGATGCACAAGAAAGAAAAAAAATAAAAGGACACAGGAAAACTTTTTAGATAACAGTATATTCGCTTACTTGATTATAGTAATTATTTCTGAAACATATATTATACAAAACTTTTTAAATTGTACATTTCACGTGCATTGATAATATGTCAAATATGCCTCAGCAAAACTATAAGAAAATCAACAATCATAAAACTTTAAAAATCTTGGAAATGAATCTTTAAAAAAGGAATGACGGCTTTTGACAAACTGCTGATAACACAGAAAATTAAATATGCATTAGATTTGGATTTATGAGAGCTATTATCTACAGAGTAGAAATTAAAAGGAAGTGGCAGCAACTACACTAATGGAATACACTGACAACTGAAGCTGACTCCTTTGTGAAAAGTAAAGCACTCTCTGTCAGAGGAAGAATTTAAACAGAAACTCAACTGATGGCCTGTTCAGCAAAAACTGGGGAAAATTCCCATTTGGAATAAAAAGTAGTACTTCTCAATCTTTAATTGTGCTACACGAAAAACAATATATAATTTGTGCTTGGATAGAAAGTTAGTTTTATTCATCAACATCAAACATTTTGAATAGTTTAAAATATGTCAGAGTATACAAACAAAGGTAATAAATGCACCACATTAAATAATCATTGAGTTTATCTTTTACATAAGGAAAACAATAAAGAAGGCTTCAAAGATAAAGTTTTATAATGTTTACAAATCTCTTGGAGAAGTAAACATTTACATTTACTATAGAATGTTAAGTACTTTGGATTTAATATTAATAGTACTAGTTACCAGTTTCTATATTCAATTTTATAGATCTAGAAATTTAAGCAAGACACATCTTTAACACATAAAATTAGCAACACAATATTTAAGATAGGAACTGTAGGACCTGGTGGCATATGCTGTAATCCCAGCACTAGAGAGGGGGAGACTGAGGCAGAAAGATTGCTGCAAGCCAGCCTGGGCTACAAAGTGAGTGAAAGGCCAGCCTGAACTGCATAGCGGAAACCCTGTGGAAAAAAATAAAATACAAGAGAGGCACTGTCCTCATTTTGCAGATGAAAAATCTTAGACTGAAGGAAATTCACGGTATCTTCAGACTAAGGATCAACACTCAAGTATCTCTGACTCCAAAGCCTAATTATAGAAGAATGCTCCCTAACTCACTGAAGGATGACTGGTTATCTACTGCCATCCAATGATCACTGTTACAGTCTTTCATTCCCACTCTCAATATCACCTATACTCCTATCCAGTTTAATTTTTAAAAATATAAATTTTCTCAAGTTGCTCCTTTAATTTCAGTTCCTCCAGGCCTTGTGATGCTTCACACATAAATTTACACTTGCCAACATGGCGGACAGGAAATCAACTTTCCCATCTACTTCCAATTACTTGTATCAACTTTCCCATCTACTTCCAATTACTTGTATGTATTCCAGACAAACTAAAATATTTTATAACCCTTTAGAGTGTATGTATTCTTACTTCCCATTCACAATTTTCATGTTTTTCTTATTTTTGGCTCGGTGAAGGAACTCATCATTTTAGAATCAGTTTAAATGTCTTTACCTTTTTGAGACACTTTTTACATATCAGCCAGACTTACATGTGCCTTTTTACATGTACACTACTCTATATCCATACTGATAATTATTTATTTTTAGTTTCCAGCAAACTACATGTCTCTTCAAAGACAGTTACACTCATCCTTATACCTCTAGTGCCCAAGTAAAATCAAATGCAATCTTATGAATATAATAACCAGTGTCTGAAATTAAAGTTGTTTCAGAGAGGGGGTGTATAAAAATGGTACTATTTGGGGCTGGGGATTTAGCTCAGTGGCATAAGTGCCTGCCTTGCAAGCAGGCAGTCATGAGTTCGATCCCTGGTACCGATAAAAAAAAAAAAAAATGGTACTATTCATAATAGAGATATGCTAGTTGCCACAATTATAATATATACTATACCTTATTAATTCCATATTATTTCACCCCTAATTATACATTAATTGAAAGCATTATTATCTTGCCTACTTAATTATGCAGTCTACAGTTTATTCAATCATAAATAAAATGTAAATTGCTGCAAAAAATTAATTCTCAACAGTATAAAATGTTTGGAAACCAGGAGATCCATGGATACTCTGATTACTTGTCAAGAAGAAGCCAGAAGAATAACCTCTTTGTGACCTCCTCCCACAAATAAAACTATTCAGATTTTACTGTTTCAAGATATAACCTATTTAGTGCTCTCCTGCTGCAGATAATGAGACATCAAAAAATAAAAGAAAAAAGGGAAAGAAAAGAGAACAAGCTAACCACTATCATTTAAATATTCAGTTTGCTTTCTTCTTCAGTTCCTTAGGACTTTAAATTAAAATATTTTCATGCCTGGCCAATAACTTTGATTAGTTTCTTCAAATGAGCCTAAATATAGTGGCTACTTTACAGCACATTCGGGCTTGAGGGATTTCTTTTATTGTCTTGTTCTCTTGCTCAAACCTGATACAGAAATAACTTAAGTTTCTTCGTGGACACTGCTGTTTTATGTTAAAATCAAGACAGAACTAATTATTTTTAAATATGCAAAATAAGATGATACTAAAAAAGTTAAGAGGCTTTGAGAGCCATTGGAAAAACTGTTTTAATTATATATGAGAAATGTTCTAAAGCAATATTCTGGGTGAAAACAAAGCATTACTTATTTAAGAAAAACGCCTTGCCTAAAAAAGTATTCCATGTCAAAAGCCCTTAGTCTATGCAATTAATACCTTATAAATGTGAGTTTAAAAAAACAAAAATTACACTTTGGTAATTTTCATCTAAAATACTACCTCATTACAGCAATATCAGTTTGATTTATGCTAGAAAATGTTCCACTTGGAGGAAGAACTAAAATGTCTTTACAGAAACACACAGAAAAAAAAAAAAAGACTAAAGAACTCTGTAAGTACTAAAGAACTCTGTAAGTACTAAACAGTCCATAGCAATGGACTTTCCTTCAAAGGGACAAAAGAAGGCACACTTTTAAACCACATTAAGTATAAGCATTTATTTTTTCTGAACTGAGAGTAAAATGTGAGTAACAATGATTTCAGAACTCAGCAACGCAAAATTTGGGAACTACAAAATGAAAAGACAAAAATAAAAACTTTAGGCTAAGCCACCATCAAACAAAAGAAGATTACTTCCCCAAAGCTGATATAATTTTTTCCAATTAGTCTGAGAATCCAGGATATGCAATTTGTTTTGATTTTTCCCATTACCATCTTCAGCTTTACTCCTGCATTTCTTTTCAGACATGCACAGGTTCACATAAGGAGATATTGAGCTCTTTAAACTTATCTCATTGTGATCTTTCAAGGGAATCATGGTTCTGCCTCCAAAAAGACCTCTTATATCTACTGCCTGAGAAGCTATTATTCCACCAAAGGAAAGAACACTGTGCATGAATTAAGTAAGAATGGTTCAGGAGAACCAGATCTAATTACATAAACAAACTTCTCCTACCGGTAGATATAAATTTCAGAAATCTTATCTCTAAAGGCTAGCAGTTTTTTTTTAATTATGCTAAAAGTTCCTTGTCTGCTTGATGTCTCATGAACAATTTTAATCAGGCAGGCTTTATACACTCCGTCTCACAGACAACTTAACAGAGCTCTCAACTATGAGCTAATGGGAAGACAAGAAACCACAAACATTTTTACTAAAAGGAAAAAACGGCTAGCCTAGAGATTTGGCTAGCAATAAGCAAAATTAAATCACGCTTTTACTTCACTTACCCTATTTAAATTGAAGAACTACAGACATATAATTAATTTGCTCTTGAGATTTGCTCTGCAAACATAAACACACCATTTTTTAAAAATTACCTTCATAAAAATCAGCAGTTTATTCTCATTTCCCATTTGCAAGTGGACTAATACACTAATACACTAACAACTGATTTCCCATTGTCTAAAACAAGCCGTAAAAATTATCCTCCCCATGAAAATTTAAAAATCACTCTCTGCAGTCGGTGAAGATGCTGACACAGGGTCCAGTTCAAAGTGAGTGTTAGGTGGTCATTACAATGACCAAATAATCTCATCCCAAGTCCACTTTCTGCATCATCTGTCATCATGCATTCTCTCCATTCTGAGGTTCTTCAAAGGTAGTCAATGGCCATAACACAAATTTTTCACCTGCTCTGAACTACTTAAACTAACTAACTTAACAACCATTTTAAACTTCTTTTTCTTAATCAAATAAACCCAGAATCTCCAGAAAAACTGTCAGTAGATGGTTGACCTGGGTGCTAAGTTTCTGCTTCTGTGTTACACCTAGTCGGCTTTGTCTCTATCCCCAAACTACTTTGAAATAAAAAGGATGTTCTTGTCTGAGTTTACAGTCAGTTAGTAGCTGTGTGGTTTGCACTGTGTTCTCACCCCCCTGTGCCTAATTTCTTCACATAACACTGTTACTAATAGTATCCTCCCTCAAAGAGTTGACGTTAAGAACTTGACAATATATGAGAGGGCTGTATCTAGCACACTGTGGACACAATAAATTTAATTTACCTCTGCCACGTCCCAGATCTCTGTTTGGGCACTGTCTTCACCATTTCCACTGAAACCCAAGTAAGAGTTCTCGCATATTCCCTAGCAACCCCCCGTCAGCCTCAGCACACTAACAATCCTTAACCAGAACCTGTACGTATTTTATTATTTTCCTATCTTTACACTCAGCTCCTTCCTGCTTAAGGCTTTCCAGTGATTTTCATCCTCGGGTTCCCTGGGCATCTCTGCCTCACAGTTATTCTGTGCAACGAGTTAAGAGTTTATGTTTTTATCAGAGATCTCCTTATTTGCCTCTACTTCATTTTTTACCTTCTGGTTCTCTTCCTCATTATAGGTGAGTTTCCTACTTATTGCAACTGTATACTGTAAGTCTATTTGACACTGAGAGTTGACTACTCTTCCCACTTAAACTAAGAAAAGTAAAATATAATGGACTAGAATAATGTTTATATAGGTTAGAAAAAATACCTGCTTAATTCTTCTTGAAAACTGACTTTTTTACATTTTATACATTAACCTGTCAGATCCAATGATTCTACTGACCAGATGCTTGCTGAGCTTTAAAAATACACCTTGTTTATTGAAATGAGACAACAAAATAAGACAGAATACCTGCCTAGCAAGACAGTACAAAAACTGAAACATGCTTCCAAATGGTCATCAGTACTACTAAGGTTACAAATTCAAATTTATAAATTTCTTTAAAGACTTTTTTTTAAAAAAAGAGTTGTCTTATCTATCTGTAAATATTCCAAGTTAGTACATTCTGAATTCTAAAATCAGAAAGGCAAAATCTGTAATACAGAATGTTCAAAACAACAACAAAATGTTATGACTACCACCCAGATATTTTGACAATACTGAAAAGTCATTCTTTTCTCTTTTTTTAATTTGTTTTTCTCTTCCCTTAAGAAAGTACTGTCTATCAATCTTCTGTTGGAAACACAAATTTAAAATGCTTAGTGATGCAAAAGAAAGCTTTATTCATCAGATAAATAAGAGCTGCATGTGTTTCCACAGACTCTGCTTGATAATTTTTGTAATGGAGCATAAAGTCTTTCCAATATCCCGGAGTTAATCTCAACCAGTTTCAAATTACCATGTTTTAACGTTTTACATCAGGTTTTGTGGTCAAGGACACACACAAACACACACACACGTGACACTGATGACAGGCACATTTCTAAAAAGCAACAAAGAATAATAAAATTTCCTAGAGTTTATCTTTATAACTTCCTATTAACATTCCATTCAATTAACTGAGGCAAAATTTACAATCTAGCAAAAAATATTTTTTAAAAAACTGCTGGAATGACCTGATTTACCATGGCTCAAGCTTTCTTTTTCTCACACTATTTGGTTTTTAAAGAGCTGTAATTAAACCTGGAATTCACATTTTTAGTGCCCAATATTATCTTTTTCTAAAAGGAACCTGCACTCATTGCAGAACGACCAATTCTAGAAGTATAGATAGTAGGATGTAGACAAGTTAAATCTGAAGTATACTGTAGTATCAGAAAGGAAAGTGTTCAATAATACAAAATCACAATGAAGATATGTCAAAAAGACACAGAAAAAAGTTCTTAATGTGCAAAACTGAAACAATTTGAGCCCCTTACTGAATTATAACCCAATAACCATATAGTCTATGAATTTGCAGTTATACAAACAATTAAACAAACAAATGGAGAGGCAAGACAAATCGTTTGTGCCTAAGTACTCCAAATACTTTACTTATATAACCCATCCTGAAAGAGGTAGATAATAACTTCTCACCCCTTAAATATGGACCATAGAACATACAATATAGAAAGCATACAATATGGAAAAGAGAGAAGAAAAACTTAATGTGGGAAAACCTGTTAATAACAGGACCTGGAAATACCATCTATGAGAAATATGTTTCTATGAATCTAAATCTATTCTAAAATTAAGAAGTAAACTTTTAAAAAGATCTGTCACTGTCTTTGCTTTTCTAATATTTGTTTTCTAACTCACCTGTAGAAACTCTGTCAAAAACCATTATTTTGAAGGTAGTGAGGATTCAACCCAAGCCCATTCGATTCAGCCACATCCCCAGCTCTTTTTATATTTTGAGCAGAGTCTCTCTATGTTGTCCAGGCTGGACTCAGAATTAGCGATCTTTCTGCCTCAGCTTCCCAAAGTGCTGGGATGACAGGTGTGTGCCACCATGGCTGGCTCTTAGTTTTAAACTATTAATACTATTTCAACTGTTTACTTTTTTACAGGACTCTAAAATCGAGGGGTCAAGTACACTTTGTCCTGCATCTGAATTCTTCATGTCACTTAAATCAACAATGTCCTCTTCTGTAAAGTGGGACAAGGTGGCTGAGAATCTTGGATACCCAGTGGGAAGAGGTGCTAATGATAATGGCCTATCTGTATTCTCAAAATTGAGTCTCTCATCTGCATCCAGCTCTAGTCTTCCCTATGTTGACCCATTCAGGCCTCAATCAGTGACAATCTGGTTACTTACACTTTATTTCTTTGGAATTGATCCTCAAATGTTATTTTTAAAAAATCAATGTTAACACAACCTTTGGAGTAAAATTCAGAAATTAGATACAGTGATTGTCCCTGTATAGTAGGGTAGGAGCCTAGAGTGGGAAAGAGACATGCTTTGCATTGCATTATTTGGCTATTGAACTATTTTCTTACTATGTGTATGCGTTACATATTTAAACACTCATTATGGTAGCAACAACAAAAGCTCCAATATTACTCAGCAATGATTTCAGTCTTTATATCTACAGGGTGTTCTCTCTTTTTAATATTGTACCATAGCAAGAAGCATGGCTCCAGCAGATAGGGCTCCAGATTTCAAATGATTTTGTGCCAGATCTGCTGTTTCAAAATACCTGATCAGTCTTAGAATCAAAATGACTCAAAATAGAATACAAATCTCTATTTACTAGTTATTTACCCTCACTAAACAAGCTTTTTTATCACAAAATTGTAATAACAGTACTCACAGCTCACAAGGCTGATGGCAAGATTAATTAAAAATACCTGTTCACTCTCTACCATAGAGACGAGCCTAACTACTATAAACATTACTGATGTAAGCGGAAGTCTGTGATTTCCACTCAGACATACCTTCTATTCTGCTATAGCTTGAGAAGCAATTTCCACGTGAGGAAGCTTCTTACATGCAGTTGGTTTTTAGCAACTGTCATTCCTGGTTTCCCTAATGAAATAAGTATTTATCACTAAATGCTGGGATTACAAGTATTTCCTCCTCAACCCGAATTCCAAAGTAATGGATACAAAAGTCATCATACATATTTAATATTAAATCTTATGAACCAGACCGTAAAAAAAAAAAAAATTCTGACAATGCTTGAAGCATACAAAGAACTACAATCTAAGCTTTTGGGGGGATTCTTCCAGAAGAATATATATGTTTAAATTTTTTGATTATATTTGTATCCTTGTTTCTTTCTCATTACACTGAAAAATGGCATGCCACGTTTTACTTGGACACAGATTTTGAGACTAATGGTAACATTTAAATAACTTTAATAAAAATACAGGTAAGAGCAGTACATATCAAATCTTAGTGTTCGATGGCTATTTGAGTGGATTGTGTGTGCATGAATACTTGAATAAATACTGATACTGCACGTGTGCCTTCCTAAGTTAATAAATATATTGGTTTTTCCTGTGTGTTTCAAAAAAGCAGTTATACAACATATTTTATTCTAATTTTCAAGTTATTTTAGATTTTTGAACCAAAGCATTTCAAAAGCTAAAGGAATAGTTCTTAGAGGATTATTTCTATTTTTGTAAGGAGATATATATATATATATATATATATATACACACACACACACATATATACGTGTGTATATATATACACATATATATATCACTATATATGTATATATGTGTATACATATACACATACATATATATCACTATATATGTATATACATATACACATATATATCACTATATATAGTGATATATATACATATACATATATATATATATATATATATATATATATATATATATCACTAGAGCAGAAACAATGGTGTAGTATCAGTATGTACATGAATGTAGCTGAAGATACAAAATTTCTACTTTACCAAACAGACATACCTCAAAAGTTTTACACTTTCTAGCTCTTTGGTTTAGGATTTTGCTAAACGATTCCATAAAACTGCTTCTTGCTCCTGAGATCATGCATAAGGAAAAGAGGTCTAATTTTAAAACACTTACTAAGTTACTTCCAGAAAGCCAAAAAGCCATTATAAAATTTTAGATTGTCTTTGATAACTGAATGTTCTAGAACAACTAGGAAGAGGTGTAAAAATCTAAGAATCACCTCTTCAAGTAGTCAAATCACCCAGTCTAATAACAGCCATTGTTGATAAATACCTGTTTTCTCAAATATTTTTTTACATAACAGCTCAGTCTGTAAGAAATTCACATGTATATTAGTTATCTAATACTGATGAAACCTATGAGAATAATCTTGTACAATTACACTAGGAGTATAGAAATACAGCTGCCCACGCTACACCAGTGATACCATTCCAAATTTAAGGCAAACAGTCTTCCAAGTAAGATAAACTAATGCTTTTCATCATCTCTAGATAAAGCCTAAACTTCTTAATAAGATCTTCAAAGACTGAGCTGCTCACCTGTTGCTTTGGAGTGGACACTGCACCAAATTTCCTTTCAGAATCACGGTACTTGCCATCCCAAGGCCCTTTGTGTCTATTTTTACCTACTTCATGCGCTCTTCTTCACCATAAGCAAGGCTTCTCTTCCTTTCCCTTAAATCAGATTTCCCTTCTATATGCAGTTTCTCTCATGGTACCATGTACCTCTACTTTACTGTTATGATACTAGCTATAAGTTATAAGTACAATTCTTGTATTTATTTGGTTAGTGTCTGCCTCCTCTACTAGATTGTCATAAGCATAAAGAGGTCAGTATTTCTACTTGTAATCACTATAACAGCCTCAATGTTTGGCACAATATTCAGATTCATAGTAGATATTCAAAACATTCCATTATAAACTGAATAGAAATAGACTAATTCAGACTTTGAACATTTGAAAATATTTGGCATTCTAATAATTTCTACACATAAACACACACAAAAATTAACTTTAATAGGGAAACTATTCAGATTCTTTGAAATATTCTTCTTATGACAAAATTCCTGGATACTTTTTAAACTACAAAGCAAGGCTGTAGGTATACCTCACTGGTAAGTACTTGCCTTGCATACATGAGACTTAATCCACCCAACACACACACACACACACACACACACACACACACACACACACACACACCCTAGAAGCCATAAATGAACACCATGGTTTCTTTTTATTAGTGAACAGAGACTGTACTTCTATTGAAACAGTCTACACAGGTGTGCTAGCCTATTAATGCTACTAGAACAGAATATGTGAGACTGGGAATTTTATGAAGAAATTTATTTCTCATAGTTCTGAAGGCTGAGAAGTCCAAGATCAAGGCACTGAGAGGTCAGTTTTCTGGTGAGGGCTCTATCCTTCAGCAGGCAGAAAGGCTGCATCCTCACACGGTAGAAGGTGGAGGGGCAAGCTACAGAATGCTGTGAAGCCTCTTCTATGATGAACTTAATCCTACCCAGGAAAAAAAGAGTACTTGTGACTTCATGATCTCTTAAAGACCCTATACTTTAATGTCATTATTCTGGCCAATATATTTTAATACTAAATTTTGTAGGAGACACATTTAAATAATAGTACCATGGGACATGACAGTGATACTTATAAATTACTAGGTCTCTTCATATCAAATGTTCTTAAAATATGTTTGCTTGATTCTTCAATAGTGTGATAATTTGAAAAATTTACGTGCATGCAGAATTTAACATCAGCAACCACTACAAACCACCTTAGTTTTAGCCAAGCATTTCAGATGACTAAGCTTCTTTTCAATCTTGATTCATTCACCGAACCTATTATCTTCAGCTTTCAACTTTCAATGATAGGCCAATGTGATAGATCTGCTTAATCCAAGTCAATGATAAAAATAAATAATAGAATGAAAAGCCATGTCATGTCATAGAAATACCTCTCTCAAAGCTGACTTAACCTATTTATTGATTCATTTCAACCAACTACAAATCCACCTGGACTAATTTAACCACCCTATTTTATGAAAATATTATGAGACATCATCTTCAAAATCTTGATAAAGTAAGCTTATTTCACCTACACTGCAGCATGAATTTTCACAACTTTTAAAAGCCACTTCTTTTGTAAGGCCATGTGACCTCCAGAGGACCACTTCCTTTACTGGTAAGTCCTCACAAACCATCTTGTCTAATGAAGAAAATTCTCAAGTACTGAGACAAAACCCACTAATCTTTAAATTGTGAAATTCCACTTTTTCCTCTCTGTTCTCTTTGAAAGTAAAAACAGTATCTGCAAGATGATTAGTCTTTTGGCACCGCTGGAACTTACCAAAACTGTTCGAAGATTACCAAGCCATTCACATCTGCAAGTCATTTACTACTAGGGCATTTCCTACTTGACAGCATCAAAATGCTCTCACTATTGTTTCACCTTCCTTAACTTAAACTCCCTGGAACCCCTGTTAGTCTCCTTCCAATATTTTAATAGTTTTCTTTCGATAGGGCAGTTGAAACCAACCCAGGCATCCCATTCCTCTGCTTTGACTCCAATGTCTAATAGTCTACCATTTGTCTTAAATTGTATTTTTTCATGATGTGAATGTATTATATTGTGGTAGTTAGTATCTTTATAAGCCTCAATTCATTTCATGACATTCTCTTAGTTTTACACATTGCTTTTGTATTGATGCGTTAACCTTTTCTCATGATATTTACTAGTGCTTATACCATCAATATTTCACTTTAAAAACCTCCACATGCTTCATTCTTATAGTGTTTTACTGGTTGTCACCAAAGTAGAACAAAAGATATAATGATGCCTAAGATCTAGTCCCTTTCTTCAAGGAATCCAGAGAAAAATACAGATTAGTAAGCAAAAGTATATGCTTCTATATTACCAATATGAAAATAAGTGTTCTGTAAACAGAGAACAGAAAAATTAGCTCGAGCATGAAACAGCTGCCGAAGTATTCATCAGGGAAATGGCATCTGAGTCGAGCTGTGGGGAAACAGTCGTTAGAAGACTGGAAGTTACCTTGGGAACAACATGTGCAAAGACATGACAACATGAAAAAGTACACAGTTTTAATAGAGGAGTGGCTGACTTCTTGTGGCTGCCATTTAAATTGCATGGAGAGTAGCTGAAGAGATGGCCTAAATATATGCAGCCAGTTATAAAAAGAATTTGTAATCTGGATGTCTAATACATAGGATAAATAAAAAGAAGTAGATACCCACTACAGAATGCTCTACAGCAACTAGAAGTAGTGATCAAGATGGACTGTACTGAAGGCAAAATAAATAAGGCCTAGACTAGAGTATAATATTAGCAATGAAACTTAAAAATACCTGCACATTCTGAATATGTGTGAAAACAAAATAAAATCTACATATCTTACCAGAAAACACACAAAAAGATTTAAGTTAAATACTTTAGAATAGTTACGCATACAGTGGAAACTAAAGGTGGGGAGAAATGGGAACAAAGGGAGTATTTTAAGCAAGTATCCACTTGTTTAATGATCAAAAAAGACTAATGTTTTCGTACGTGTAACAAGGGTTTCAAAGTGTGGGGATGGCAATATCTACTTTGGTTTTTAAGAAGAAAGTTTGAAGGATACAACCTTATTGCTGTAATTTTGTCTAGAGTTGTAGAACATGGATTAATTGCCCTTTCGCTGCATGTGCTCAGTAGGTCTTTATCATTCTATTAAGAAAAGGCTAAACTGTCTCAAAAGTGAGATGGGTGAGACATTATGATCACAAATGAAAATGAAGAGGAAGCCTAAAGGGAACAATAGAAATAAAAATAGCATCTTAAAAAATTAATTACATACCAAGATTATTGAAAACACCCCTGTACAATGGTGGATCCTAAACTAAAATGCTAAAGGTCTGTTCCTCTATCTTATATGTGTGCAAAAAGGAGTGCAATGAGAAATTAAAACAAACCTTCAGTGAGTATGTCCTGCAAACCCAGAGCAGGGATCTCTGTATAAATTCATACAAGCCCTAGCACTTCAGATGAATCTTGCATTATACCAAGAACAGCTTCATCTGTACAAACAGACTTGTCTGCAGAACTGTAACTCAACACTATAAGCAATGAGCCAACATTTTTAAATTTCATGAAGCTCTAGTGCCAGGTGACAAATGTTTGCTGTGATATGATTTATGCAACACATTGCATGTAGTTATCTTAGAATCAAAGAAATTTTACCAAAGGGTTCTCATTCAGATAAATAGGAGTGATTTCTATCCCAACCACATCTGTGAAAAGTGAAAGACACACATGGTAAATTCCAGATGAAGATACTATTGATTAGATTCTCAAAATTAAAAACTGAAAACATAAAACTGGCACTCTTACTAGGCACTATTCAATCTGGAAGATATTATTTTCACTGGGACCCAAAAAAAAATAACTAAAACGCAACTGCAATAAAAATAAATTTTAGAGATAAACTTTTTAGTTTAGATTTAAAATGCTTTCCAAAACATTTGTCTTTGGAACATGGTTAGGTCATGGGGGCACTACACTCATTACGGATTCATCCGTTGATAAGTGCAGTAGCTAAATATGCTGTCAGGAGGTAGGGTCTGATCAGAGGCGCATCTTTGCATCGTGCTTCTGGAGAGTGTATCTCTCTCCCTAGCTCCCACCTTCTCTTGCTGCTTCCTGGTTTTCATGGGTTGAGAAGTTTTCCTCCACCATACTTCTTAGCCATCCTTTTTCTGCCTTGGAGCCAGGCAAATATAAACTGAATCTGCAAAAAGCCTCTCCGCTTTTAAGTGGTCGATATCAGGTATTTTGACAAGAAAGTAACTAAGGCAGATAATAAATTATAAATTAAGTGATACATAACATAATTAACAATACTTATTTTTGTAACCTTACATTTCCATAAATCCATTATGTGGGCCAGATTTTTGTTCTGGTTTCTTTTTTTGGTCTGTTCTTCAATAATTTGATAGAGATTCTTCTCCTTCCCAGACTTCTAATGAAGTGTCACATTAGCTCCTAGTCCCCCATCCCTAACACTCATCCTACTATATTCTTACCATTCTAGTAAGTGTAAGTTATATTCTGATGAGTAGGCCACTATACAGTTTTATAAGTATGTTATCTAAAGAAAGTAATCTGTTATCTACGGGTCGTGTGATTACGGTTTATAATAGTTCTATACTCAAGAAAAAAAATCTTTAAATAACTATACAGTAACATGACACAGGGAACAAAGTTTCACTGAAACAATTTCTCAATTTCAGAAGACAGTTATTTATCAAAGAATTCCCATCTGGGATCATTGTCTTTTCCTCTATGCTGGCTTAAACCCAACTTAGGTATGAAGGCATACAATCACCAGCTTTGTTATAGGTCCTATACCAAACAGGACAATAGAAGGGATACAATGAAAAAAATCTAAAAGTTGTATCAAATACTAAGAAAAACACATTAAATCTATCCTGGCCTCTAAAAATTATACTAAAATACCAAATGTTCTTATAATGAAATACAAATTAATTCAGCACCAATTTATGCTGAGAACTTAATGGCTCAAAGTGAAGAACAAATACTGTTGCACCTCAATATTCATGTATATGAAACTAAGTCACCTAATATTAACAACATCACATAATAGACTTAGCATTGCTAGAATAAAGTCCTTGTCAATAAAGCAGTCATCATCCTCACACATGGTTTCCCAAATCTTGTATATTTAAGTAAGATCAATTAACACTTTAAAAACCCCAAAATATAACTTTCAATGCTCAATTTTATTTTTCTCAACATTATACTTGAAATTCACAAACTAAGTTGTCATGAAATCTTTTTCATGTCACTTGGTCACTTCATTATTATACACCTTAACTGAGACAGAATGTTACAGAACCTCAGAAAGATACCTGCACAGTTCTTCTTCCCTCTACACTTAGGAAGAATGCAAAGGAATAAAATTTTCAAACAATACTTCGCATTAATTATATTAAGACACACTAACTGTAAGGTATACATGCCCATGTCCAAAAAAAGCTACAAAACTTTTTGTACTTCTTACTAGTCTCTTGCCATTTCCAAATAAACATGCTTCTATTTGTACAATTGGGTAGATGATACTTCTTTAGGTGATAACTTAATCAGTTTCTGAACAAACAACATATTTTTACTGTATGTGTAACAACAGACTACAACTGTCCTTTTAACATCATTGTATCATATTCATACTTTGTTATAATTAATCACTATTTTACTTGTCAGATGACAAATAATAATTTATAAAATTTAACACTTCTCAGTGTTATAATACCCATCCCTACGATTTACCATTTTCTTTCTCTTCATTAATATTTATTTAAAATATATATTATAGATAGTAGTTCCATTGCTGCTTTAAAAAGTAATTTGTAACTCAACATTTTATGTCATTCCATATAGTAAATAAATGCAAATGCAACTCATGGAGTAGATACTTCATAAACCATAATCAAACAAAATATCAATGATATATTTAATGATTTAGTTACACCTTTTGACTCATAGATTATATCATTATATAGGTGGTATTTACTGCAAAGTAAGCACTTAGCAAATCTGCACAGAAGAGAACATTCAAAATCATGAATGTTCTAAAATGTAAACTGAAAGAAGAGTCTTAACAAATCTTCTTTTATATAATTGAAATATTTCAGGTAGTTTTAAATTTTAATTATTCCAATAAATGCTATATTGTACTTGTCAAAGCAGGAACATGCTAGGAGATTTATATGGCATAAAGTTTCTCAGGTGGCTTACATTCAAAACTAAACAGACAAAAATAAAAGTATTTATATAGTTCTTGGTAAAGTTAAAATTCTGTATTTTTAAATATGCAAAGAGAACTACAGACTTTTTTCATACCAAAGTAGAAATTGGATTTTATGTTCAGCACCTAATTATAGCTCACCATTTTTACTCATTTAATACAATTTCCCAACCTTCCAAGCAATTCGAACAAATACTATCTCAGACAATAAACAGCATTTGTTATCCTGACTCTAAAGGTATTCAGTGTGCTGTGGATAGAGGTATAATGATTTTAACACCAATACATAAAATGCCATGCAATGAAGTAAACTGGTGGCTGAGCAACTGGAATAGACCTTCCAGTCTTCAGATCTAAAAACATACAAATTAATGACTACTACTCTTTTTAGAAGTTTTTTGCTGGAAAGAAATTTGATTAGAACAATATTCTTGTGCTACATCAACATCTTTCTTAATTCAGAGCAACATAAAAATTACCACCAACAAATCTGTTAAACTGATGAATGAACAAAGGTTTAAAAAGAATGTATAACAGCCCAAAATGTTTAAGATAGAAAATTATTAATTTTCATATTGATTTTTACACGTATTTCATAGGCCTACTTGCATAAGGTATTTTGTTTTGCTTTGATCTTTGGTATAATCATTTGGAGAACATCTGCAAAGTATTACTTTTATCACATATTAAAATACTTATTTCAGTCATGCGAAATAAGAATGGCACAAGTAAACTTCTGTATTTCCTAATTCATGTTAGAATTTACTCTTTCTGTTAATAAAAGAGGGAGAATATTCCATGGCTCATTTTTCTAAGACCAGCATTAACTTGATTTAAGAAAAAAATCTGACAAACATATCATAATAAAATGCACTACAGACAAATTATCTCTCCAAAAAAGACACAAAAATATCTGGCAAAAGTCCTAACAAATCAAACCTAGCAAGACAGATAGATAGGTATATACAGACAGACATATAGATATAGATGATCCCAATATTCAAGGTTGCTTTATCACTCAACGAAGAGTACTAACTACTTAACTTCAACCAGAAGATAAATGAGAAAAATAACTAAAAAGATGAAATTTTTCATATTGTGTTAGTTGAATTCTCCATATAGACACAGGTCTTTTGTTAAGAGATGTGGCTTGTTTTGCTTATTTTGCGACTGAATCTTGTCATACTGCCTCTAAATCCTAAGTGCCTACAACCATCCTGCCTTAGCCTCCTGAATAGCTAGGACAACAGACATACTGGCTGTGATCCCTATCTGAATTGTGATGGTAGCACACAACTCTATACATTTGTCAAAACTCATTAAACTTTACAGTTAAAATTGAATTATATTATAAATTAATTATACCAAATAAAATCAACTAAAAAGTATTCAAATATGTTAAAGATATACATTAATGAGAATGTCTAGTATCCTGTTCATTCAAGAAATAGCTGCAATGTGTTTGCATTGAGTAGCTAATAATTTTTAGTTTTTAAAAAAAGTATGGTCAGTGAAAAAGTCTCTCCTCTACAATTCCTATGCTTCTTTTTACTTAATTTATCGTCCCAAAAGAATTTATTGACATAAAGGAGGATCTTCTTACTTATTAAGGTATAAATATTTTAAAAGTGATTTAGGATATAGAAAAACTACTAACTGAAAATAACAGATGAGCCATTATTTTCTAGAGGGAAACGTTCCCAAAGTACTTAGAAATCTTTATCCCTAAAAATCAGAGTATCAATCGTTCGTCAGCACCTTCATGTCCCACTTCTAACACTTTGCCAATCCTCATTCTAAATTTTATGAAAATGTAATATAAACCATTTCTTATCAATATGTGATTTACAAAGTCAGTGAATATATCCTTAAGCACTTTGAAAGCTACAGTGTGGGTTCTCTAGGAGATTATAATACACAGAGAAGGTGTACAAACAGGGTACTTTCATTAATAAACCAAGACATACTGTAAAAGCAGTGATGAGTTTTAAGCATTGTTGTGAGGGGGGAAAAAGTACACTAAGTGGAGATTACTCTAGAATTACAGATTTGAAAGACAGATTCTAACACTGATATCAGGGCAAAGAACAACAGAATAACACGGACATGGCAGTGTGAGCACTATTTTGAGTGGAAAAAAAAAAAGACTGCTTAATCTGAATTGGAAGATTATAAAGAGTACAATGCTGGAAAGACAGGATTCATTTGCTCAAGTAGCATTCATTGAGTACGTATACGCCAGGCATAGTAAAGAAATGAAGCTGTCTGAAAAGATATATGAGGCTTGGAAATGTGGGGTTTTATTCTGTAGCAGAAAAAAGTGAAGAGTTTTAAGGAGCTCTTGGCAGTTTCAAATACAGCATTTCAACTAATTTGACAACAAATAATTTTATAAAATGGGGAAGCAGAGGCTCAGAGAGGCACACCTGTATGATTAAAGTCAAGAACCAGGATAAAATCTCATTGCCTTTTAATCCTGGCACGGCGCTCCTTGTTTGCTCTACTGTCTATACCATTCAAACCTTTACATTTTCTCTGGCAAACAATACATTACGTTTAGTTGCAAAGTGTGATCAAACCAATGCTGTGTTACAATGTACATGGGCATGTTATATAATTGAATTTGAAAGCAAAGAATATGGCAAGAAAGAAATCTCTTAGTATTCTACTACAATAATAGGAGTAGTAATAATAGTAGGAATGAATGTGAGATCTTACATAAAAAGAGTAATCCAGAAAAATCTAGATTAGTACAGCCATTGATAAAACTGAAATGTCAAAAATAGATCTATTCTGGCCCTGAAGCAAGACCAGCAGATCGCTGTAGCTGCTGGTTTCAAACAGGAGCCTAAAGAGAATTCTTTCTGTGGTCTGTTGGCCATTTCAGAACTTTGGAAATGGAATGGTCAATTCATCAGAAAGAAATAGCAGGTGAGTGTGGTGGACTTTAGGGGGCCTGCAGCGGAGAGACCCTGGTGCCTCGGGACCTGCACCATGCGGTTGACTCGGGGTGCCGGGAGAACAAGGAGCTCCTCCCCTCTCTGGGGGGCGGCTGAGAGTGTGGCCGACTTTTGGCAGCCCAAAGGAGAGAGACCCTGGCACATCAGGACCTGCACAGCGCAGTTGACTCCGGGTGCCAGGAGAACAAGGAAATCCCCCCCTCTCTGGGGGCAGCTGAGAGTGTGGCAGACTTTCATAGGTCTGAAGGAGAGAGACCCTGGCACATCAGGACCTGCACAGTGCGGTTGACTTGGGGTGTCTGGAGAACAAGGAACTCTTCCCCTCTCTGGGGGGCTACTGTGATACTGCCTGCATGTGGGCTGAGAATCTGACATCTCATGTGTCCTGTCCCCCATCCCATGTCCCCCCTCCCCCTCCCCCCTGCCTAGCAAGTGAGAGCCAGTGAACTACACATCTTGTGAAAAGATTGGCTGTGCTGTTTAGCATGAGCTCTCCATATGCAAGGATAAGGACAACCATTTGGAAGAAAACAAGAGACATGACAGATGGGGAAGATCTCTGGTTGTCTAGCTTTGGAGTTTGTGCTTTCTTGTTTCCCGTTCTGTTCTGTTTTGTTGTGTTTTGTTTTTCTCCCTTTTAAAATAAAAAAAAAATAGATCTATTATTTTTGGAGAAATTATCTACTATCGTCAA